>LUGF01002386.1:115014-127586 GCA_001625245.1 Calycopis cecrops
TTGTACCTCTGAGAGGTACTTAGTAAGGCGCCTGTGGTCGTTTTACGTTTACCGACTCAGGCTGTATTAATGTGCCTTCCTTTAAAGTTTTAGCATGTAAGATGCTTATTTGATTAGTGCGGAGCTGTTTTAAAACTCCTCTCCATTTGAAACGGTCGTGTAAGACAACCGGGGGGGACGTTTCGGCTTTTTAGCCGCGACCTGGCCTCGGGGTCGACCTTCATAGAGGCGCTGGCTGCAACACTCAAGTAATTGCTTTGCTTGTTTATAAGTACGACTGTAAGACTTCAAGAATCCGCCATATGCTATCGATAGCGCGATGTACAATAGTAACCGCGCCATCTACTTCTTAAAAGACAAAGTATTTGCTCGTGTTTTTAGAAGTAGATGGCGCTGGTAACATCTTTGAAATCGATTTTTCGCATCCCTTATTGATTTTAAATTAAAGTGACACAACTCAAAAATTAAAGAGCAATTAAGTTTTCAAAAAGTTTTTTCGAAATTCATTGATTTTTGCATATACAGGGTTTTTGTTCACCGGCCAAATTTTCAGATTTGGTTCAGAATCGATAATAATTACATTCAATTTATGAAATAAAACAAATAAGAAAAATAATATAAAAAATATTTTTGTCCCGTACGAAAATAAATACTGTGTGGGTAACATAATCGATCATTGCACGCAGTGAGTGGATACGAAACACAATCAGCTGTTGAGGTCAACACACTAAAAAATAATATTTACGGACCGTTTCAAATATTATCAATCGCAATAAAATATAGCCTACTTCGTGATGTTACATATAGCTTTCTATTACTGAAATAATGGTTGAAACAGTACTGTTTTGGAGCTTTTTATAGTATTAGGGGACAAACGAGCAGTCGGAGCCAATTTCAAAACTACCGACGCCCATAGACATCCACGTAGAGACTATACAGATGCGTTGCCCCCCTTACTTTTCCTCCTCCCTCCATAGGCCGCCGGCTACTTACACACCGCACGAAACGCGACAGCACAGCTGTCACTTTACGCCGGTCTCGTGTAAGCGAGAGGTACCTCCCCTGTCTGCATGCAAGCTTGCAGTGGGGCGCTACCTCTTATAAAAATATTACTTCTCCTTATAATATTACTATTTATATATTACTATTACTATAATACTACAGAATAATGCATTAAGTAACTTATTATATGCTTTTGAGTAATATCATTGTTAAAGAAATCTAAAAAACGTATACTGAAAATATATGTACTAATATTAATAGTATTCCGGTAAATAGTACACTGTTACACTGTAGAAGAGTTGGGCCGAGGAGTTACCTCTCTCTACGCATCTGTATAACCTCTATGCCAGGGTTTCTCAAAGCGGGTTCCACGAAACCCATGGGGGTTCGTGGCGTATGTGTCGAGAGTCCGCTGTAGCTCAAATAAACCTTAACATTGTCGTGTACATACAGTGGTTTTTAATATAATGCATATTACATAAATAAGGTTTGTTTTCTGTTCCTAAATTATTCTTTGACAGGGGTCCGTGAATCCGTGAAGCTCTCAAATTCTGAAAACGGGTCCCTGGCTGCAAAAAGTTTAAGAAATCCTGCTCTATGCTGACGTCTAGGTCTCGTTCTCCAACGGCCTATATCGTAAAATACACCAGTCAATAAATTCACAAACACTTATGACGAGGGTCCACAAATATCTCAACATTCCGATCACGTAAATAAACGAAGTCGCTCCGATTCCGATCGCAGATCGAGATACCCCTTTACTCTTGTGACGTAATAGCCGTGTGTTTGGTACAAACGAGCAGAAGCAGTCACTTGATGGTAAGTTACGTCATAGTAGATCAAAAAAACGTAAGAGGGAGATAAGCAAAAATCTAAATCAAAATGTTTTTATTCAAAATGGAATTTGGAAAATAGCTTTTTGAATGTCAAAAATTACATCTACCCCCGGTTGAACCCTAGCCCTGCCATGAAAAGAACCGGCGAAACAAACTCAGCGGGCCTCATGAATTAAAGATTTATCTAAAAATATAGGTACACTAATACATTCTTAATGATATACAATACAAAATTTAATTTACATTTATTTTTGTATGGAAGTAGCCTGGGAGGAGGGTACTATTCCCAAGGTGTGGTATCTGTCATAAAATCTATTACTTTGTATATCCCTTACCACACAAGCGTTTTTTAAATTTGTTGATCGAAAGTTTTGAACGCTTTCTGGGATCTTATTGTAGAGGCGTATACATTGACCCCTAAAGGAATTCTTTACTCTGCTCAGTCTATGAAATGGTACATCTAGATTGTGCCTCTTCCTAGTATTTCTATCGATAGTAAATAGTATATACTTAGATAGTAAATAGTAGTAATTGTACGAACGACCAGGGGAGTAAATTTTTTTTAAGTGGTTTAAAGGGGCAAACGAGCAGTCGGAACCCCTCTTTTGAGACACATTTTGTCGTCCAGTTGTTATATAACGATAAAAATACAGGATCTAACCTGTCAGGTCGATTACTAATATATTATTCTCTACTGCCTGTTCATTTCTTTTCCCCTCACGTAGGGTCTGATATGAGCGCAGCTATTACATCCTGTTATTTGTTACGAGCTTTAAGCTCTCGCGTGAACTTCCTACTCGTGGAGCTTTACCTGGAGCTTCGAGCTTTATATAACAACTTGTTTTATTGTCGTTCACTTAAACTTGACTTACTTTTGATTGTGTACTGATCTTTTTTATAGTATAGGGGGCAAACGAGCAGTTGATACATCGCGCTCACACCTTTTGCACGCATTCTTCTTACGATATCAACATCCATACATAATATTATATTTGCGAAAGTGTGTTTGTTTGTCCTTCTTTGACATGAAATCGGATCAACGGATCGATATGATGTTTAGTATGGAGATAGGTGAAGGACTGCGGAGTGCATCGGCTCGAAATGTGTACAATTTTTTTTTTCTATCATGTGAGCGAAGCCGCACACAACAGCCAGTATTTGTAAAAAGCTGAATATGAGAAACCTTATATAGTGAACACAAAGCTTAACACTCTGTGTATTGTATTCGAAGAAATAAAATAAAAATCAAATCTCGTATAAAGTTATGTTTATAAAATTACCTGTTTCACTATTAGTATTAACGGAAAAAATAACTTTTAGGCCTTTTCATTTGTTTGTTTTTTAAATGAACTCTGAAAATATTTTCTGAACTTACAGTAATTGGTTGAGAATAAAAATGCTATACTTAGATAGCGGCGGATATATATATATACATATATATATATAAGTGTACGCTTTAGACCACACAACTGAAGTAAAACTTAATATTGATTTTCATTACCGTAGTTACAATGACATAACATGCCATAATATGATATTTATTTTTTAAACACAAAAAAGTTTCACTTAAATCGAATTTGAATTGAATGACAACTTCCGTTGGCCTCGCCCGATGTGTGATTTTTGTAACGCTTTCGCGAGCTTACTCCCCATGTCATGCGCGTATATAAGTTCTACTTCAAAAATAAACCCAGAATCATAATGTAAAACTAAAACGTAAGTTTCAATAAAGTGTGTCAAGGCGCTGTAAGTGAAGCTAAGCTCCCAGTATAGTCCAGGAGGCAGCCGCAAATAACAGCTGGCAGTTCATAAAGCAAAACGCCACCGCATACTCACTTTAACACGGTACATTATAATTCAATTGCATAACCTTTTTTTTTTTATGCTATAGGAGGGCAAACGAGCAGCCGGAGCCATTTTCATGACTACCGACGCCCACAAACATCAGCATCAGAAACGCGACAACACAGCTGTCACTTTCCGCCGATCTCGTGTAAGCGAGAGGTACCTCCCCGGTCGTGTCGGCCCAATTCGACTGCATGCAAGCATGCAGTGTGGCACTACCTCTTACTACTGAATTTACTTCGAATTTACTATTATTAACTATATTTAATTACTAATTATTACTATTATATAATTATCTACTCGATACCGGCGTAACAGGCGTGGCGTTGCACGTTTCATGCTGTGTATAAGTAGCTGGTAGCACATGAAGGGGGAGTACGAGGATTCATTTGTATAGCCTCTATGTGGATTTCTATCATTAGGTTTAAAGAAACTTTATTTCTCAAGAATTTTACAATTCACTTAAAATGAGAAAAGATGATCAGGTCTGCTGGAAGAGATTCCTGTATGGAATAAGCTGTACCTTTGTACTTGCCTTGTAATCTATCCCTGTTAAGTATATAAGTTTTTTTCCATGTACATACATTATTAAATAAATAAATGATTTTTTAAATATAAGTAAAAAACATTTTTAACATCTGGGCCGTTGGATATGAGAATTCTTTATTTACTATGACGAGGATAAAATATAATCTTTAAGTTTAGTTTTAAATATTTTTATAACTTTCACATTGCTTTATTTCATTTGGCAATTTGTGGAATAACTGTGCTCCTTCAAACAGAATTGTTTTTTTAGCGTAATTGGTTCTTACTTTGTCAATTTGCAGTTTGTTTGTTTCTTAATTTCGAGGCAAGTGAATAAATTTTAATTTCGGATTGTATAGAACCTGATTTAATCTTTTTTATTAAAATGCATGTACTGTATGTGTCAAGTTGTGTGATATATTCATTAGTCATCATTGATAGTCACTTCCGCGCCCTAGCCTACTATCTGGCTGCAAGCGTATGCAGCACAACATGTTTTATACAGTTTTTATCTCAAAAGGAGATTTTCAAAGCGCTTTGTGAGCCGAGCTCCGACTCCCGTAATGGCGCCCTATTGTAAACATTATGTACGCCATGGATATAATGTGCACTATTCTAAATTTAAAACTATATACACACGGTTGTGTGATGTTCTAAATTTAAACTTATATTTCCACATCTGTGCGATGTTAAATTTAAAATTATATTTCCACGGCTGTGCCGTGTTCTAAATTTAAACTTATTATATCCACGGCTATGCGGCATTCTAAATTTAAAGTTATATATCCACGGCTGTGCGATGTTCTAAATTTAAAATTATATTTCCACGGCTGTCCATGTTCTAAATTTAAAATTATATTTCCACGGCTGTGCGATGTTCTAAATTTAGAATAATATTTCCACGGCTGTTCGATGTTCTAAATTTAAAATATATAGCCACTGCTGTGCGATGTTATAAATGTTACAAATTGAATGAGGGGGCGGACGATTGAAAGCCCTACCCTACCTACTACCTACGCCCGTTAACATTAACTACTTAGATACTTTTTATTATAAAATTTATTTATTTTCTCCTTACATTAAACACTTTTTGACCTCATAGTTCCTAAACGTAAAGAGCTGGTGTCTGAATTCTGTATTAATGTATTACAACTTAAACAAATTAAAATGCTCATAAGGAGAATTTTAACAATTTGAAATTAAAGATGAGACAATAATAAATAAAACAATAAAAACAAAATAGTTATATCGACGAAAAAATATCCTCATTTGTAAGCATGATGATGATGAGATACAGGCTGGTGACAGACGGACGGACCGACGCACAGACAGCAGAGTCTTAGTAATAGGCTTCCGATTGGGTAAATGGAATAGGCAGAGGTAGTGCCACATTAGGAAGAGGTAGTGCCACACTGTATGCTTGCATGCAGTCGAATTGGGCCGGCACGACCGGGGACCTACCTCTACTTCTCGCTGACACGAGACCGGCGAAAAGTGACAGCTGTGCTGTCGCGTTTCGTGCGGTGTAAGTAGCCGGCGGCCCATGGAGGTGAGAGGAGAAAGGAGGGCAGCGCAACTGTATAGCCTCAGTGGATGTCTATGGGCTTCGGTGATCATGAAAATGGCTCCGACTGCTCGTTTGCCCCACCTGTGGCATAAAAAATGGGACCCCTATTATTAAGTCCCGGATCTCTACACAAGTGTACCCACGCACAAAACGCGCACAAACACAACCGACCTGTTGTGAGCTAATCCGGTTATATCGACCCGGGTGTATGACGTATTGTTCCGGATATACTCACGGATACGCCCCAGGGCCGGACTCCGAGCAGGCCCTGTTTTATTGAACCAGGGGGAGGTTTTTATCCTTTTTATTCTTTCTTTTTTACTATTCTCCCATAATAAATAATAAATAAATAAATAAAATAAAAAGCCTATTTATTTCATGCAAATTGTGCAGTTACACTCGAAATAATACATAGAAAAAATAATTTAATATTACGTTGATCTGCATGAACCCCTGGCTGGGTAAAGGCCTCCTCCAAAGCTGACCACTCTTCTCTATTACGCGCTACTAGGTTCCACCGGGGACCGGCTGTTCTTTTAATATCGTCGTCCCAACGTGTTAAGGGTCTACTTCTGTACCTTTTGCCTAGTACTAGTACTATTCTCCCATGGTAAAACAAAATAACACGTGGCTACCGACACCCATTAACATCCGCAGGCTTAATGTTATGCCGATGCACTCCTTCACCTTATCCCCACAATAGGCCACACAATCACACTCTTACTGAAAAGGAATTATCTTCATATAAAAGAAAACAGTTGCAAATACATATTCAAAAAAAATTTGCACCCTATGAGATGTGACAAATATATTTGTTACTAGCTTCCGCCCGCAGCTTCGCCCGTGTGGATTTCGGACTTTAAAAATGGAGGTTCTCTTTTCTTCCGATTCGAATTGAGATCGATATTTCGAGATGAATTCGAAATTCGACTGAAAGATTCACGGCTTCTCTAAATATGTAGACCCGACCTGTTAGTAATAGGTATTCAGGAAAAATTTTAAGTAAACCAATGCAGTACTTTTTTAGTTTAGCCCTGACGTACATGCAGACAAACAGACAAAAATTCAAAAACCTATATTGATTGTAGATCACGCCCCAAGTATTCTTTTAGAAAATATTCATTGTACAGTTTTGACTTTCCTACGATTCCCGCTTTATCCCGGGTGATAAAAGGTATCTTATAATCTAAGTCATCTAATACCTATCTGTATAACAAATTTTATCAAATTCCGTTCAGTAGTTTCGGCGTGATTGACGGTCAAACATCCAAACAAAGCTAATTTCTCATTTATAATATTAGTGTGATTATAAATAGGGACAAAAGTGAAAATTATTTTCAAATGCTGACCTGTCGCGATTTAAATATTTTCGCCCTGTCGTCCCCTTAATCCGGCCCTGGGCGGGAGGACCAAATATTCATCAACATGAATAATACAAGTACATATTGAGAGGACGCCGCGGAACGGAAATGAAATTAGATAAGTGTTTGAATAAGCAATAACAGGCCTTACCCGACCGTGCATGGGAGGTACAGTTTTGTGTTGATGGATTTTACCGTATGAAGTGTTGAGGACTAGAATGATCTCGCAATTTTTGTGCTTGTTATCCAGCCCGGTTGTTCGAGGCCAAGGTCCATTTCGGGTCACTCCGCCGACGAAGTTATCCGCTGGCCTAGAGATAAGGTTGCCAGATAAAAAAAAAATAAAAAGAAACGACGTTTTTCAACTATGGTTGACAAAATACCATTACTATTTCTTTCTGATAGAAGTGTTGAATTTCAAAATTTTATTTAATACAACGACTACGCTGACTAACTGAGCTGTTACCCTATTTCTTTTAAATGTCTGTTTTGTCCGGTTACTTAATCTTTTTTTTTGTGAAATGTAGGGACGATCTCTGCGAAGCCCGCCCTTTTGGCAAGTATACCCGGGAAGAATAGGGTAGAGGAGGGCATCGCATATGTTGTACTCTGCTACCACGATCATTTAAAATGTTATCGCTGAGGTCATGGGTGTTTTTATATATGTATAATGTGTATTTATATCTATGTACTTACACGCTCTGCTTCTTCACAATAAAAGTATTAATATCTACATAATAGTGTATATAAAATGTTGAGGAACGTCTAGTTATGTATGTGGAAGCAAGGGTCGTGATACGTGGTACTCTGTACTCTCTGCCTGCCCCGTTGGAGAACGGGTCTGACGAAGTTTGTCTGTATGACAAATTTTAGACGAAAACGTCACCGTCAATCCCATGTAAATCTATACATTAATACGTGAAGCAAAAACTTTCGGAACATTTTTACGAAAATTGCGCGGACGGAGGAGAATGAAATTTGGTACACACATAGTTTACGTGTAAGAGAAGTGCAGAACGCTAATATTTTTTAATAATAATGCTTATAAAGTACTTTAATTCAATAAATGAAACTTTACACAGATTACAATGCATTTGACACATTGATAAACTATAGATACACGTAATTATTGATGAAGTTTCTGTGTCTTTTGCAAGTGTTGAAAATTCTATATAAATTGTTTATAATGTATAACATAATATAAATAATTAGTTTTTAATTTTAAAAAAGTTTCACTTAGATCGAATATCGATCTTTGCGGCTGCACTAGTATCAATAAAATGGCTGAAAATTAATTGAATATTTGTGTAACGTTTTTCCTCACTTATTTCGGTTGGCGGCGCAGTAATGTACGGTACAGCTAGTCGTATATAAAACTCTACTCGTACCTCTAGGCTCTACACGACACAGAACATAAAACTTGTAAACGAATTAGTCCCAACGTTCAGTCAAACAAAGTTACCCAAGTTATATCTAAACACAAACAGTTAAGTTATTAAGTAACCAACTTAGCTGCCCTCTCCCCAGTACCGGGCTGGTTTAAGTTATTAAGTAGTAACCAACTTAGCTCTGCCCTCGCCCCAATACCGGCTGGTCCCTCGGGATGTACTTTATCGTCTGAAGGTGATCCATTTACCTCAAGGGCGAAAGGGCCAATTTCTTTTAGTGTTATTTAGTAAGTAGTGTGTTGGAAGCCAGCACGACAAGCAAGAGGGAGGTACCCCTGCCTTTTGTTCACACAAATAAGTGTGTTGTTGCCGAATGCTAGTTGCTAGCATGAGCGGAGTTTCGTTAACATTATACTGCCGGAAAATGACCCTTTGCTGCAGAGTTTTGTGCGGTCTGTGAGTTGCCCGTGGCCCATAGAACCATAGGTGGGTAGGAGTAGTAATGCAGACGCATTACTATTAGGCAAATGTCGGTAGACAGTGTCAAAAGAATCCTACTGCAAGTTGGCTCGTTTTTTTAATCAAATAATTGAGACTGGTGTTGCGGATGTCTGTGGGCGTTGGTGATCGCTTAATTTCATGTGACTCGTTTGCCCTCTACGCTTTAAAAGAATCTCTACAGCGATCGAATCATTCGAACACTTTTAATTAAACAAAACTTCGATTGAGAGCATTGAATTCTTCAGTAAAGGTACTGCTCACACTGTTCCGACTGAACGCAGCTGATGACTTTGAACTGAGCAAGGCAAGGTACACATCACACGCTAGTAATTCGATCACGCTGTGGGTAGGGAATCATTACATTACAGCACAATCGCATCTTTGTCACCGGTCACTTACACACCGCATGAAACGCGATACTGCAGCTGTCGTTTCACGCCGGTACCTACCCACCTTGTAGAGCCGTAGGGTAGGGAATCATTACATTATTTTCATCTCATCACGTGTTACTAAGCTCTGAATAAACTCAACAGCAGCAGCGGAATGTAGGCTCCAAGGCATCGATCGTAGGAACAAGGCTGTTGCCTAATGTAGGTGGAGTAAAGCAGAGGAGGAGGACGTGACTGACACTCGTCATCATATCGATGCTAACAATTATATAGGACATTTGTTTTGGTCTGGGCTCCTTGAGCTTCAGGAGGAACACATAAAAATGTCAAAATATTGCGTTGGATCAGTATCTGAAGATGCAGCGTCCGTTTTGCTGGGACCAATGTAAGTGCTCTGGCAAGAACCACAAGCCCTATTAACGAAAGACATCAACTGTAGTTTCACTCATAGATTTTATAGAATGTACAAGATACACAATGCCAGAACAGAGGCGAGATAAAAATTTTTTTGACAAATATCAGAATTACTACTAAAACTTTGATGATGATTTTGTCATTATTATGTAATCGGGACGCTATTGCCTCTTACTCGCGTAAAATAATTGTCTCAAAATAATGTACTTCATCTACTGTCTCTTTTCTTTTCCGATGATTGGAACTTAATTTGAATGTCTCGCTGCCACGCTTACTTGCATCATACTGTATTAAATCGCTGCAGTCCGACAAGCAAGGTTAGACCCTAAACACACCATTCGTAAGAATTTTCACAATTAATAGAAATGCGCACATGGGCAATACACAACTCTACCCCTACACAGATAGAGTCGATTTTCGCTCGCGCTAGACATTTTTTGATCTTTGTAATGGCTCCCAAAAGGAGCATCGCTTTGGTAGTCAGTTTGTATGACGATATTAACATTTTTTATTTGAGAGCCATGTCGTCATCATCATGACGCGGCCGTTTTGTAGTGGTACTTCTACTAATATTGTAAGTGAGACAGTTTGTGTGTTTGTATTTTTTTCGTTCACACTCGTAAGAGGTGTGTAGTTAATTGGAATAGCACGACCGCGGAGGTACCTCTAGCTTCCACGTTACCGGCGTAAAGTGGCACCTGAGCTGAGCTGGAGAAAGGAGGGTAACGCGACTGTATAACCTCAATGGGGATGTCTATGGGCGTCGGTACCCGGCGCGGCGGTAATGAAGATGGCCCCGACTGCTCGTTTGCCCCTTACAGAAAAAAAAACTACTATATGAATACATATATTTTTTAATGGTATAGGGGGCAAACGAGCAGTCGGAGACATTGTCATGACCACTGACGCCCATACACATCCGCATAGAGGCTTTACAGATGCGCTGCCCTCCTTTCTCCTCCCACCTCCATTGTCCACCGGCAAGTTACATACCGCACGAAACGCGACAGCACAGCTACCACTTTACGCTGGTCTCGTGTAAGCGAGAGGTACCTCCCCGGTCGTGCCGATTTCGACTGCATACAAGCACGCAGTGTGGCCCTACCTCTTCCTAATAATATGGACGAAAGACGTTTTTTGTAAGAGGCTCTTATACATTGCGAATTTTAAATTCAATATCAATAACATTTTTTTTATTAACATCGATTTTCGTATCGCTTGCATAGGAAATCTGAGACCTTTACAAATGTATTGTAAATGATAATTTACATTTAGAACAATAATTTTATCCCTATTTATTTTAGTTACAAGTAAAATGGGGTTTTATAGTTGAACAAAAGTAATTGAATTGAAAATAAGCAGAATCGCCATATTTGGTTTTTCTTGGAAAGTGCCAATGTCGCCGAATGGTGGCAGTTTATTAATCATTCTATTTCAAGATGAATCAACTAAAATAATTCGAATAATTAAAAGAAAACTGAACACTTTTTATACTGAACGTATCTAAAAGCATTTTATGAATCATACTATTTTTTTTTGAAATAATATATGTAAAATAATAAGATAATATTTATTTATGGTATATTTTGTGGAATGTAGGTATTTTTTTCTTTTTATGTGCAGTATGTTTGTAATCTATAAAGATAATAAAACTGTAGAAGAGATCATTCTGTCGGCTTTCACGCAAAAACTACTGGACGGATTTTGATGAAAGTTTTTTTGTTATATAGGTAACAGTATTATAGTATTAGCGCTCGGTAACATCTAGGCTATAATTTATCAATAAATATAAAGAAAATTAAAAAAAACTCTCTATTGTAGGGTAAAATAACGGGTTGATAATTCGGTCACATGACTTTACACGTTACCATCATGTCCTATTAATATTACAGATGCGAAAGTTTGTATGTTTGTTTGGTTGTTTCCTCCTTCACGCAAAAACTGCTGAACCCATTTTCATGAAATTTGGCACACACATACAGAGTAACATGGATTACCACATAGGATAGGGTATATCCCGAAAAAAAATTCGGATGGATGAATCGAAATTTACGCGGGTGAAACCGCGGGGTGCAGCAGCTAGTGACACTATATTCCCAATAATGACAAGACAACGACTGTCGGGTTGACTGGTAGAACATAAAGCTTTTGATTGACTTGGATTATTGACACTCTTTAGTTAGCGCTTTGACTTTTCTCTGCTTTAGAAAATGTCAATTTCAATATAGATAAAAAGAAAAATATTTATCTACCTTCCTTAAAATATTTTTAAAATTAAATTTATTATCTTATTATTTTACAACTAGCTGTACCTTGCGTGCGTTGCTAGACGTAGCGCCATCTGTCGAAGATTGGTCGTACTATTTTAGAAACCTTTGTGGGCTCATGCACAACAACTTTGCTAAAGACCATCACATGATCAAATGTATAGTTTACGATTCTATATACAACATACATACAAACATCCATTTTTATATATAATGATTCAAAAGCTTTCGTTTTGAGAAGAGAAATAATGAACGCCTCGCACACAATATCGACGTAAAGTCACACCTACTTCATCACGTTTTAGACGGTGTGCGAGTTTCACGTGTTCTATTCGGGGGAGAAGGGAAGAGATCGGACATAACCTCTAAGTTGATGTATATGGGTTTGGGTTGACTTATTGTGTAATAAGTGTAGCTCGCAAACTCCACGAGGAACCGAGTTCACAACTTAGTCCAAAGATGAATGTAATATATTAT
>LUGF01002386.1:129839-145903 GCA_001625245.1 Calycopis cecrops
TACCTCTGCGCCAGCATGGTCGTCAAGAGAGAGAGAAAGATGTTAAGAAATTGTATATGTTAAAGAATTTTATTAAAGAAATCGATGACCTAGGAGGGATTCGAACCCGCCACCTGTGGCGCGATGCGCGGCACACCCCGCTTGCTCTCTACCACTCCGCCAAACCTTCAGATGTGGATTCACAAATTATATATTAATTTGTAAACTGAGGTTCGTCAAACTGGAAATTGAAATACATTATACAGCTGTACTGATAAATATTTAATTTCGTACAACAAAGGACCATTACCGTTTTGATATTTATATGTGGGGAAACCAATGTGTACAAGTGAATTAAATTTACGTTACAAAATTAATGAATAAATACGAGTAATGTAAGGTTATATTATTGTATTTTTGCCAGTGTTCTGAACCACATGTGATGCCATCTAGGCGTGTTCAGCATAATTATTGTAATACCGGTGTGGGCCGCGTGAGGCCGCGTCGGTCGCTGCCGCGCTGTTGCGACGCGTGAGTTTGTGATCGAGACGCCATATTTTTGTTGCATCTCTTGAGAGATCGATCGCACGCCTAATATCGCATTTAGATTTGAGTTGTGATCCCATAATATAATTTACGTGTTGTTTTCCCTGTTAATATTATCGGGAGTGTAAATTAATTGTTGGACTAATATTTGAACTTATGTGAATAATTGGACAATTGAGAACCATTGTTGAGAGGCTTGCCTAAGAAGATTCATAGTTCGGGCGGATTGCAGCTTCACGGAAGGCTAAGTATATCTCATTACATGCTTGAAATTTATGGCCATAGGTTTTAGAGGTTAATGTGATATATATTAAGCCGGACCCCGGAGACACAAGGTAATTGCACCTATTAAATTTAATTTAGCTCTGCGTAATCGCAGACAAAGTTGATTCTGTTTGTGCCCTGAGTATATCGTTACTTCCACTGCGCAATAAATCCAGGGTTAGAATTGAACAGCCAGGGTTGCTTCCAGTGGCGTAACTACAGGGGAACAGGGGGGGGAGCCGGAAGGGGCCCACGGTTAGAGGATAATATTTTATTTATTTTTACAATATTTCACGCAGATTGCTCGCCTACTGTGGAAATTATTGAACTAGGACAGGTGATATGTTATGTGTCATTTTGTGCTCACATTACAATAAATTAATTTGGATTTGAGCATCATGATCTATTGTATTTATAGTTTGGGCTCGAGATCTAATGAAATGTTGTGAATGAAGAAAGGTTTTAGTTACGAGCTGTAAAATTAGACCGACCGACAATTGGATTGCCCCTACCGACTAAACCCCTGCGGGTGCCTTCAGACGCTATAAGTGGAGGACCCCGGATCTACAAGCACTAGAATCTCGGCAGGCGAGCAGGCTGGTCTCGGTGAAAAGACCAGACTTATCCTTGGGGACTGTCCGGCTGCCTTTGAACAGACCCTACTTCAACGTTGGAACCGTTCAATGGAGTCAGGTTCCCATCCTGACCCCTAGTCCCAATGCTTCAACGGAGCAGGCCACGCCGGTCGTCCGAATTCACGCCGCCACCTGCAGATTCAGAAGGATTGGTGGAGGATCTCCCAGCTGAACTGCTCTTGCCTCTCCTCCCAAGCCTGTCGGGTATGAGTAGCCCTGTCCGGCATAACTCTGGGGATCAAAGAGGAACGTAAGCCCTCCCCCTACCACGACAAGGTGGCAGCATCTTCGAGGGGAACCATGGTCATCCTGTCACACTGGTTACTCTCCAAAATCGATGGCTCATCATAAACTACAGTACTAGAATAGAATAGAATAGAATAGAATATACTTTATTTAGGTCTTTAGTAATTACACTGTTATACAATATCACAACTTAAAACTATAACATAAAAGAAAAATAATACAAACTTAAAATAACGACACAAAAAAAAAATAAAAGATAAAAAATTAAGTAAAACAAAAATACAAGACAGGCGAAATTATAACACGGGATAATGCACAACAGTGTAACAAAGCCCTAAAATGGTTACCACTCAGTTAATGGTTGTGGTACTCAGCTGGGAATACCACAACCCTGATATTATGTGGTACCATATGTGACGAACGTACAGAATGTTGTTTTAACACCATAGAATTTGTTATCTATATATATACATACAATCTGTTTTCTAAGATTCTACAGTCATAGTTGGCAAATAAGTAGTAGTCTATGATTGATAAACAGTCCGAAGTAGGTAAAAACTTGTATGACACATACGTAACTCGTCCTTATAGCCACAAGATAAAGTCTATTTTACTATGCCCGGGCGGACGTGTCGACGCGTACCTCACTTCACACCGCATCTGAACATGTACATGACTAAAAGTATTACGCAATACTGATGCAATGCATACTAGACATGGTGTCAGTGTGGAATAAGAAATAGGTGATCTTCAAACAGCTAATCCATACATATAATAAAACTGTAGAAGACGGCATTCTGTTTGTCTTGTGTGGCTTTAACGCAAAAACTTCTGGACGGGTTTTGATAAAACTTTTTCGTTACATAGGTATGAGTGCTCGCAAACATTTAGGCTATAATAAAAATACACTATTGTAGAGCAAAATAACGGGTTGACAATTCGGCTACATAACAGTACACGTTACCATGACAACGTATTTCCAATAATGACAAGACCGTCTATCGGATCCACTATAGTTTTAAATTATATCTAAGAACCACCGCAGGAGTAAGATTTTCGAAAAATCTGATGTGTTTGAGAATTACGACACACAGACACGCAGACATCGGCGTCAAACTTATGATCCTCATGGGGCATCTAACATGAAATACGGTTCAAGTTGAACTAATTAATATCATGACCTTCTGAATTAGTAATGGTAACGTGGGCTCGTTCTAGTTTAGGTTTCAGATGCGAGCTGAAGCACTATGCCGTAGTGTGGTAGAGGCCATGGTTGTCGCCGGATAGAACACGACCGGGGAAGTACCTCTCGCTAACACGATACCGGTTTAATGTGACTGTGATAAGTTTCGTGCGGTGTGTGAGTAGCCGGTGGCCCATATAGGAGGGAGGAGGATGGAAGGAGCCGCATATGTATGGCTTCTTAGTCAATGATCGTGAGTAGTCATAAAAATGGCTCCGAAAAAAAAAATTGACAACTGTGGAAAATATCGTGAGGTGCGCAATTTTCGGGTGGCCCACGAAAGAGGACACCTCTCCATTACTTCCATACAGAAGTGTATTGCTCAAGAAATATGGCCCAAGATGTAAAAACAAAACTATAATAGTTAACAAGAAAATTTAAGTTAACACAAAGTTACCTTTCTTGACCTACTGAATAAAAGTGCCTTCCAAATGACCCTTTAGGGACCGGTGGCTGGAGGGGTGGGGGGTGTGAGTACACCTTGGAGTTTAAAGTAACTGTGTTTCTGTACAGTGAGGTGATAAGCTATATTAAAGATTTTATAGCATGGGGGGACTATTTCTGACTACCGACACTCAGAAAGGTCAAGATTTTTCGTGACAGTTGGACAACAAAGTGCTTCTATAAGGGATCCGTTTTTGGAGTTTAAGGATCCATGTAAGACCCGCTGTATAAAAATATTAGAAGTTAAGTTGTGTGAAACAGTAACAATTGAGCGTAGCACCAGCGTAACTGTTTACCACGCTTACGTCGCATATGCATTATTTATGCATATATGCATATGCAATATGTATTTATGCATTCCGAATCATCTTCATCGTTAAGAGGTAACCCGGAATCTCCTACGCGAAGCAAGAGGAGCAAAAGACAAGAGACAGTAATAGGGATTGCCTATAGAAGTGAAGAATTATAACTATCAAGTAACAACGACCTAATTTTTGCAGCACACACTCACAGCTCAACTTTCCTACGCTATTCAACTCAATGATTTTCCTAGTCTTAGCGCCGCTACAGAAGATTTAATTTTTTACTTCAAACTTTTTTTTCAGTTACGGAAACCTATAAATAATAATTAATAGCTCCAATATATTAATAGCTTCTTACTGGATCACATGCCTTACTCCCTGCATTTACACCGCGCTCCAAGTTTGATTAACACATTAAAGTCTTTCACCAAATGATGCGTGGGTTGTGTGACTTGTATGACTTGTATGAGTTTTATGAGTTGTATGAGTTGTATGATATCTTACAAATAATACGAAGTCTTTGACGAGTTGGATGGCTTGTTTATCTTACCGTCATCGTTTTTGTAAGAGGTAGTGCCATGCCAATGCAGACATATTGGCTGCAACACGACCAGGTCACATGACAACGCTGTGAAGTAGATATGCTTTCGCGTTTTTACTTACACACAGCACGAATCACGACAATACAGCTGGCACTTCACGCCGCCGGTCTCGTGTAAGCGAGAGGTACCTCCCCGACCGTGCCGGCCCAATACGGCAAGCATGCAGTGCTACTACCTACCTCTTACTATCTACAAAATTCTCCAGCTGCTCGTCTGGCCCTTTGTGCTATAAATATTCGCGATGCCTCTCGATCTGTTATCCGAGGCTTCACCGCGATACAAAAGCCAGATCTAGGTCAATATCGCAGGTCTTAGGTTCTAGTCGGGTCTAGAAGCCACTCGTCGGCGGAGTGCCGATGGGCAGCTGTTAGGCGGAATACACAAGGGCGTAGGGAGACGTATTTTAATTATTAGCGAAACAATCTGTATTAGTAGCAAAATAAATTCAGTGGCACAACCAATAAAGTTTCCCCTTAAAACTCTATAAGTGGGCAAACGAGCGGCCGGATATTTATGATGACTTTCAACGCGCATAAACTTACACATAATATGTGTAGATATGTTGTTATTGTATGATACACATATTATCTATATCTCTACATATAATAAAACTGTAGAAGACGTCATTCTGCCTGTGCCTTGTGCGGCGCACACGCAACTACTGGACGGATTTTGCTGATAGTTTTTTGTTATATAGGTGTGTAATCGGGTAATGAAACTTGTGTGGAGTTTATAATTAATTTACTGTGAGTAATAACTACAAAGTGCACGTAAGCGGTGGGAACCTGATAGCAGTGAGGCCCGAGACAAGGCCAGACAGGCGACGGGGAGAGCCGACGTGGCCCTACGAGGTTCGGCGACGCCTGACAAGATCCGGCGAGGCCCGAAGCCAGAGCTGTAATTTATCAATAGGTATACATAATGCTGCAGTCGGCATCTCGTCTTAAAACACACTATTGCAGAGCAAAATAACGGATTGACAATTCGGCCACATAACATTACACGTTACCATGACAACATATTTTCCATTAATGACAAGACAATGGCTGTCGGGTCAATTAGTTATTTTTTTTTATAAAATACTTGTGGTATTGAAATTCAAATAATAGAAGGACTGGGAAGGATAGAAGGAAGATAGGAAGGATAAAAGGAGGACAGGAATAGGTTATTTCATTATTCTTATCTGTATTTATTTCTTATTCTTGTCTGTATTTACTTGTTTCCTAACTTATTAAACTCAGCACAGAATGCATGTCTCGTTTGAGAATATTTTTGAGTTATATCTCGACCTAGAACCACGAACGTTAAACAAACCACGTCCCTACGTTCCTTTTATTAACGTGACTCGGCTGTCCGTCTGTTACAAGGGTATTGGAGTCTTGAAAAGAAAAGGCAAAATAGTACTGTACGATATATCTTTCGACTCCAAACCTAATTTAAATTTAAAAAAAAAATGGTATTGACGAGCACTTATAATAATTCAAAGCTGTATTAGGTTTTTACTCACTTCGACAGCCCGAGTTCTAGTCAGATAAAAAAAACATTTCTAGGAGGTAGTGCTCTGCTATTTAGCATTTATACAATTCATCTGCATGCAGTGCATTCGAATGCAGGAATTGGGCTGGCAGTTGGCACTACCGTGGCGTGAAGTGACAAATGAGCTGTCTCGTTTGTGTGTGTTTCCGGTAGCCTGTGGAGGGGAAGGGAGAAAAAAATGCTTATGACTAATCCCTTAGAGACAGATGTTTGTGGGCTATGGCGGTCGTCAAAATGCCCGACTGCTCGTTTACCCACCAATCTATATAAGAAAGACAAAATTGTAAATCGACATTTTTTTTAAATAATACTAGGGGCGTGATTGTCAAGCACATCATAGATTTAGAATTGTTTTCACTTTTACAATAGATATCGAGGCTAAAAAATAGTTTTAAAGTTTTCGTCCGTTTGTATGTAGATATGTCCGGGCTAAACTCAAAAAGTACTGCATGGATTTACTTCAAATTTTGCATGAATATTACTAACAGGTCGGGTCAACATATAGGCTACATACTATCACGATATTTCTACGGGATCGAAACTTAGGCGCGTGAAACCGCGGGGCGCAGCTAGTTCTGTAAATATAAATCCCTATAAAATATACAGTGTGCACTCGCCCTTACGCCCTCGTGCCCACCACGGACGAGAGCTTTTCAAACATTGATCACCTGTTTCAAAAGCGCAATTATGAACGATCAGTATCGACCCAATGCCGACCCTACGCCGTCCACGTAGGGTCCATATTGGACCAACAAGATGGTATCTATAGGGGTGATGATTTGAGAAATTGGCCTGTAATAACACGGCTGTGGTATAAAGGGATGAATGGGTTTGAATGATCTTTTTGCGTCATTCCCTTAGAATATATGTATTAGGGCTTTATCCGTGAGCACGGTAACAAAACTACCGTACCTATAATTCGAAAATTGGTACAGGGTTTCGTTCATGATGTTCCTAAGTGAGCACCAAAAAGGGATTTTTATAAATTCGATTCCAAAAAGGGTGAAACAGGGGATGAAGTTTATATGAAATTTTCAAAAAATTGAGTACTTTTATTTTGTAGCCCAGCCAAGCGGGCACGGTTCGTATAGTTATATCTATATAAAAGCGCTTTAAGGAAAGCAAACTCTTTACTCTCTGTACTCAGTGAGTCGCAGTATTTCACTAGATCCCGCCATTTTGTCTCGGAGAATACGATTTGTCAGGACCCGCGGAGGCAACTGACTTGCGAGAGGTCTACGAGCTGTATTTGCCAAATTGAATGTGATTTAAAGGCAAATAGCTTTCTTGGTGGTACAGGGTTGTTTAATGTTTGATTTTTTATAACGCAAACGGGTGATCAAAGTTATTAAATAACTACAGACGCCCCTGGATATTCACACAGAGGTAATACAACTCCTTTCTCCTGCTCTCTCCATGGCTCATCGGAAACTTACACTCCGCGAAACGCGACAGCACAGCTGTCACTTCACGCCGGTCTCGAGTAAGCGAGAGGTACCTCCCCGGTCGTGCCGGCCCAATTTAGCTGCAATTGTCAATAATTTCCGCAGCATACGTGATGTTATTTGTTTTTAATCGCATATTCATTTTAGTGATAAAATTGAAAACGCTTTATTCAGTTACTAGAGGACGCCCGCAACTTTGTTTACTGAATCAATTTTTTCTCCGCACTCGTTTGAAGCTTTATAAAGCCTTCCTCGCTAAATGGACTAACTAATATTGAAAGAATTTTTAAATCGGACCAGTAGTTCCAGAGATTAGCGCGTTCAAACAAACAAACAAACAAACAAACACTTCAGCTTTATATTGTTAGTATCAGATTAACATACACTAACATGCGTACATCTTAAACTACCAACAACATAAAGTAAAAAAAATATTATAATTATGTTGTTGTAATGTGAAAATAGTGCAATGTGTAAATAGTGCAATGTGTAAATAGTGTAATGTGTAAATAGTGGAATGTCTCTCTCATATCGATGAAGCTGCACTGACTTAGCATAGTGCTACAAAAAAAAAGTGGAATGTGTAAATAGTGGAATATGTAAATAGTGTAATGTTTAAATAGCGGAATATGTAAATAGCCGGTAGCCCATTGTCCCTTCAATAGAAAAGGCGAGAAACCCATCTACATAATAATGATGGGAATGCCATTGTCATCGACACATCTGAAAGCTCCATCTGCTCAATTGCCTCCTTTTACTATAAAGAAAATATATGTAGAGGAACTTTAAAAAACCAAATTCTTGATAAAGGCGAGCGAAACCGGAACAAGCGGTTAGTTTTACAATAAAACATTATCCCTGAGGATTATAATTCCGATATGACGTCTATAAATACCTCCGTCGAGGAGGTACCTCTACACCTCTCGCGGTGCGAGAAAGCCCTCTGGCGTTCATTTCCGTCGCGCCCGGGGCGGCACTTCCAGGACACTAGGGGCACCACGCGGCACGTGTTACGCGGGACACGTGTCTCATGAATGTACTGTTACTTGTTATAGGGGTTAACGTAGGAAATTGACGTTTTATCGTAATGGGTACTTGATATCTTTTTAATATTATAAATGCGAAAGTTTGTATGTTTGTTTGTTTCTTTGTTAGGTACTCCTTCACGCAAACACTGCTGAACTGATTTTACACACACATAGAGGGTAACTTGGATTAACACATAATATAGTTTTTATCCCGAAAAAATGTTCCTATGGGATGCCATGGGATGATTTTCCACGATATCGAAATTTACGCGGGTGAAACCGCGGGGCGCAGCTAGTAGTATTATATACCTTCATGGTTTGTAATTTTTTAATGAAACTTTTTTCACCGGGTACCTATGGTAGTTTTACTTTAAAAAAATGTGCAACATTCGATAAACGACTCTCAGTTGTCTTTTTTTATACAGCTTAGAGAAGAAAGATGGATACTTCGATTCAAAGTTTGCGCAGTAAGTACAACTTCTCTTCTTTCAGGGGTTTTTGTGGTACAAGGAGGAAAATGAGCGGTCCGATTTGATACCGACGTCCATGAGGAGGTGCTGTTATGCAAACGTGTTGTTCTGTTCTTTCCAATGGGCCACCGGAAACTTGGATACCACACGAAACATAAACGTAGAGTTACCGCTCGTCATTTTCGAAGTGGTATGATGTGAGAGGTGCCTCCCTAGCTGTCCTGGTCCAAGTCAACTGCGACCAAAGTTGTAGTGACGTCATTCACCACAGTGTCCCATGGAGAGTGTAAACACGGAGGAAGTAAGGCAACGCATTGCTATAACGTCCCTTAGCAACAACGTGGGCACTAGTAGTCAAGAAAATATCCCAAAAAATTATTTGCCCAGCCATTATACAGGGTTGATAAGAGCGAGAGGCATTAAATGCAACCACATATACCATAAGTGCCTATAGTTAATATGAAACTATTAAAAAAAAAGTTTACTAGAAGTATACGAAAATACTTTTTCAAACAAGTTAAATAACGAAAAAATGTTATCACTCTTAGTACCGGGCGGCTACAGCGAGCACGGGGTGAATGATCCCAGCCGGCCATAGTCGACGATCAGATGCGGTACAGCGAGTACGTAGTGAGAAAAAACTTAAAAAATTTCCTGTGGCTAAACTATTACTCCGATTGATCTGTTTATAGTTGTGTAGCCTGGAAATTGTACACTAAATATGTGGTTTCATTTATTGCCTCTTGCTCTTATCAACCTTGTATAAAAAAGTAAATGACACATAATGTGGTTACCTTACTGTACAGTAATGACGGATCGAGTTCTTGTCGCTATTAGTCTCTCTCCCTCAGCTATAATAATAAGCAGTCTATTTTTCTTACTATATTAACTAGCTGCGCTTTGCGGTTTCACCCGCGTAAGTTTCGATCTCGTGGAAATATCGAGATTAAAAAAGTTCTGGCCGTTTCTCAGACCTACCCGATGTGCATACAAAACTTCATGAGATTCGGTTGAGCCGTATCTGAGGAGTATGGTGACTAACATTGTGACACGAGAATTTTATATCATATTAGAGACCATATGTAATCTATGGGTGTTGCTACGCCACCAACGACTAATGGTCGCCGTACACTTATCAACTCGGAAAGGGAACGTAAACGCCTCGCCTAGAAAAGCGAAGACGATACGATTACGTCACGTTTTCCATTAGTGTGCGTTGCAGTATGAAGTTTCATACAAAGAATACTGACCGGCTCGAGGCGATACGGTTACGATCCCTTTCTAAGTTGATAAGTGTGTGGCGACCATAAATCAGCACAACCTGTCTCGACAATATATCAAATGTACTCAATTCATGTAATACACACAACCTCTTCCTAGGCCTCCGTGAACTCACACCGCTCGATGCGCGTCAGCATAGCTCATAATATCTCCGTGGTTTTTTTTTTTATTTTTTTTTTATTATGATATAGGGGGGCAAACGAGCAGTCGGAGCCATTTTCGTGACTACCGACGCCCATAGACATCCGCATAGACTATAGAGGCTGTACAGATGCGCTGCCCTCCTTTCTACTCCCACCTCCATGGGCCACCGGCTACTTACACACCGCACGAAACGCGACAGCACAGCTGTCACTTCACGCCGGTCTCGTGTAAGCGAGAGGTACCTCCCCGGTCGTGCCGGCCCAATTCGGCTGCATGCAAGCATGCAGTGTGGCACTACCTCTTACAGAACTTACTACTTACTTTTTTTAAGAAACTTTGTGTGCATATCGGGAATTCGGGAAAATCGGGAACGGTACCGAAACTTACGCGGGTCAAATCGCGGGGCGCAGCTGGTGGTGTATAACGTTTTCGCAATCTTTAATATATTTTTTCGTGTTAAAACCCGTAAAGTACCTACCTAACAATCTATACTGTTCTTAGCGCCATTTTGAATTGGAAACAGATTTTCCCGCCTTCTGAATGCCGCGAAATGTAAAAGTTTCAATTCAATGGCTCATTTCATTCTATTGTCTACTTGGAGCGCTCGTTCCTGCTGATTTCCACCCTTTTTACAAATCTTGGATCATGAATAAAATTGTGAAGTTTGAGATTTGTGAGAGCGAACATTACATAATATTCATAGTAAGACTAGCTGCGCTCCTCGTTTTCACCTGCGTGAGTTTCGATCACGTGGAAATATCCAGATAAAAATTGATGTGGACCGATTGTCAAACCTACTCGATATGCACTCAAAATTTCATGAGAATCGGTCAGGTCGTATCGGAGGGGAATGGTAACTAACATTGTGACACGAGAAATTATGTATAAATTTATATAGAATAGATATATTCTACATACAAGGTCAATCATTTCCAGACTACACACCAAAAATCAGATCAATCGGAGCAATAGTTTAGCCACAGGAATTTTTTAATTTTTTAGGGTTCCGTATCTCAAAGAGAAAAAACGGAACCCTTATAGGATCGCTTTGTTGTCCGTCTGTCTGTACGTCTGTCAAGACCTTTTTCTCTAAAACGTGTAAAGGGATTAAGCTAAAATTTCAATCAAATACGGAGGTCAGTTACGTCTTGATGCCTTGAAAAAATCACTCTTCTAAGTTAATGCAATAAAAAGTTATAGCCAATTATGCACAAATTTTGTATGAAAATGTACTTTGTCAGAAAACAAAAATTATCGGGCACTTCCCGTTGACCTGGAGTTGTGAAATTTGGCAAGAAGTAAGAAGTTATAGCACATATATAGAAATAAATCTGAAAACTACTAAATTATATGTAGATCTTTGGAAAAATCATTATCAACTTATAATTGTAATTCGCCTACTAAATGTGTCTGAGCAACCGCTTTTTAGGCGGTTGCGTTAACTTAGTAGTGTGATTTTTGTCAACTTAAACGGCAGGCGTAAAGTTACAATAATTGAGAACCATGCATTACCTACGTTTGTATTGTTCTTCTCATTCACTTGGCCGGTTTTTTCTCATATCGTACACGATGTAATGCTAATTGCCCCCTTAAGCGGCGTAGTCGTCAGCGGCAGATGGGGGAGGCAGGAGCAAAGAAGGGAATGCATCTGTAAGCCTCTAGGTCAATGGGAGTTAGTCATGAAAATAGGTCCGTCTGCCCTCTTAGACTATAAACAACAATAACCGCTGTCTATAAGTTTTAAGCGATGAGAAGTAATCAGCTGAATTCACTTGAAATTCTATGTTAACCTCTTGCAGCTATCACGAATGAACACCGACTGCTCGTTTGCCCCGCTTGCACTATAAAAAACAATAAACGCCGCTCTATTTGCGGTCCACAAACAACTAGCGCAAACAACACCGACACAATTGGCTGAGAGTCAATATTGCGCGGCCCTTCAGTTCGCAGCCTCCCGAGGCTCGGCTGCTTCACCTTCGTTTGCTGATTGAGCTTCAAGGGCGGGTTGAGGATTACGCGCTTAAAACACGGAGGCCGTATATCTGTTTGTTGTCAAGGTCTTTTTCGGAAACGCTTAGAGGTTCCAGATTAAATTCATGAGAAATATTTCGGTGACCTCTTGAAGCAACGTATAAAAAATTAACGCTAACAAAGTAACTAGTTTAATAATTAATTAATTAATTATTTAGATTAATTAATTAATTAATAACAATATGCTAGCAAGAGGTAGTGCTTCGTTGCATTGCAGCCCCAATCAAAGTAAAGTGCCTAGTTTATATCAATATTTCTTTTATTAGATTGAATCATACTTAAAACCTATATTTATTTATTTACTTTAGATAGAGATTGTGCCACACTGCATGCAGCCTGATTGGGCCGGCACGACCGGTGAGGTACCTCTCGTTTACACTAAAACTGTGTGAAGTGACAGCTGCGCTGCGTTTTGTGCGGTGTGTAAGTAGCCGGTGCCTACATAGTAGGTGGGAGGAGAAAGGGCAGCGCATCTGTATAGCCTCTGTGCGGATGTCTATGGGCATCGGTAGTCATGAAAATGGCTGTCTGTTTGTTTGCCCCCCCTATACCATAAAAATTTACACATCTGTATAACTTTAAGCAGATATATTCCTCCTTCCCATCAATAGCTACAAGGAAAGGCTACAACAAAGGAGACAACTCATAAACCCTACGAAAGCACAAGTGTCATTTCACAGAGGTATCATGTGAGTGAACTACCTCCCCGGTACGATCGCCCCAATTCACTGTCTCATAAATTATACAGAGTGTCCAAAAATCCAAACACCCGTTTTAATGTGGGTACATTAGTGATATTCAAATACAAAAATATTTTTTGGAAAATTCATGAGCGTTGAGGAGATATAATGAGGGTCCAAAAGTTTCAAAACATTAACGTTTTTTCATAAAAGAACACATAAAGTGTGAAAAAAAAATTAGTCTTCTATTATGTTGTTATATGCATGAAATACATAAATAAAAAAATAAACTATATCAACAGTATTGCAACGTTGATTTACTTCGCCTTAAAGTCGGTTCGCTAAGCAATCACCTGTTTATCTATTTCTCTGTTAAGGGGAAGCGTTGTCACAGTTGACGACGCCGTATGGCTGTCGTCGCACGAAGGGCTGAGAAAAGGAAGGTGGGAATATGGGATAAGCTGACTCACCTGTTCCACCGACGCCGCGTCTCTCGAACACTCCACACAGCAGTATTAAATAATTATTATGAGCCGACAAAGCACTGAGTTAGAGTGAGTAATAGTTTTAGGAGCAATAAATATAGTAGCTTGATTTAAGCACAACGGAAACACTCGTAATAGCTATCTGCGCAGAAGCATGTAACGTGCAAGCGAGCCAAGACCGTGGAACGAACTGGGGCCGAGCGCGTCTGCGCGGGGCGCGGTATCCACCGGGCAGAGCGAGTGACGTCACGATCTGGCGTGAACAACAGTATTTTTTTTAGCAGTATTTTTTTCATGATTGGATCGGCTTCGTTACTTCAGCAACTAAATATTCGCATCACCTAAACGACGGTAGCGAAACGGAAAAGTCATACTTTTACTGATATGTAGAATTTGTGAAGTTAGAGTCGGTAGAGTTAGGCCGTGTAGACTCAGAAGCTTGGCTCGACATGAGATCTGATGATCTTTTTCACAAGACAAACCTTATGTGGTCGTCTTGGCAACAGTTTACATGAAATGTTTTTTGGTGGGATATTTTATGGTCCTTCTGTTTGTATTTGAATACTATTACTGTAACCTTTCGCACATTAAAACAGGTGTCCAGTTTGTCGGACACCCTGTACATTACTTTTTGAACGCCACCACTGATTCAACCCTAGCTCCTGCCCTGAGAAGAACCGGCGAAACAAACTCAGCGGACCTCATAAGTAAGATATAAGACATACAATCAATTACAATAATTACTCAACAAAAGCAGCCAGTTAATAAAGCCATTATATTTTATTAACTGTAACACCCGTGATGACGTATCTCGTCGGCCATATTGAATTAGGAATGGCCAATTGTCCTATGCAAAAAAAAAACGAGTAGTGTTTTTGTATTTGTATATTCCATGTCATTCTACATCGACGTCATGACCTTCGCTCCCACAGACACAAAGTGGTACCACACTGAAACAAGATAAACATTCTTTTACACCAACACTAGCTTTTACACGCGGCTTCGCTTCCGTAATCTTCTATATATATAAAACTCAAACGTGACATAGCCATCTATCAACGCACAGACCAAACCACTGGACGGATCAAGCTGAAATTTGGCATCCAGGTAGATCTTACGACGTAGGCATCCGTTAAGAAAGGATTTTTGGAAATTCAACCCCTAAGGGGGTGAAATAAGGTGTTGAAGTTTATATGGATTTCTTAGAAAATAAACGCGGGTGAAACCGCGGGGCACAGCTAGTGTTTTAATAAAAAAGTCCTTTCTCTCTCTGATATAGGTATGTACATTTCTTGATGTTCGGTTGAGTAGTTTTGGACGCGTAACAAACTTACATTCGGATTTATATTAATCTAGTAATTATTGATAATATGCTGTGCTGCATTGCAGCCGCGTTGGATTAGCACACCGGGGTACCTGTCGCGGACATGCCACCGGCGTGACGTAACAGTTGCGTTCTCGCGTTTCGAACGGCGGTAGTGCCACGCTGCATGCATGTAGCCAAATTGGGCCGGCACGAGGAGGTACCTCTCGCTTACACGAAACCGGCGTGAAGTGACAGCTGTGCTGTCGCGTTTCGTGCGGTGTGTACGTAGCCGGTGTCCCGTGAAGGGAGGAGGAAGGAGGGCAACGCATCCGTGAGCCAGTTGCTCTGTCATGGCACCACCTCTCCCCCGTGCCAGCCCAGCCCCGCCACCAGACACTTGTCTCCCACGTGACGTCACACGACACCTACGCAGCAGGAAGGCCACCATCGCCGCCAGCAGCCCGGACGCCGTGAGCCAGTCCAGCCCCGCCATCAGACACTTGTCCCCGGCGATGCACTCCGTGGCGATGGCCAGCACGATGATGAACCCCAGGATGATGTTCAGGGTCGTCAGCCACACGAACACCACGATGGCACCCTCGACCCTCTGTAGAGGAGAGTAAATTCAGTCTGACTGGTGAATCATTGCATCACTGCACTAGGGTATTCCGTACTTGATTCTATTTCAGGATATGTAATAAAATATATACTTTTTTTGTACCAAAATATCCTCCTAGTTACAAACAACGTAACTAAGGAAAGGGTCTTTTCGGACGGATAGACAGACAGACAGACAGACAGATGCACAACAAATTTGTCCAATTTTTTTTCCTATAGAGATAAGCATCCCTAAAAAAGGGCTTAACTTCAGAGAAGCTAATGAATGACATGAATATCAATATTTCGTGACGCACGTTCGTTTCATCGTTTCAATTCAGTGGAAGTTTCACTTCAAAATATTCTGTACTTCAATTTCCTGATTGAATTCCGTGTATCTCGAGTTTGTAACGGTAAAGTTTTACCGAAACGTCGAAGTTTACAAAAGTTTGATGAACCAAATTTTGTGTCGATTGATTTGTGTTTTTAGCGATTCATTCATATACACAAACATTTACAGCATATCTTTAGTAAGAGGTAGTGCCATGCTGCATACACGTTTCGTGCGGTATTTAAGTTGCTGGTGGCCTATGGAGGTAGGAAGAGCAAGAAGCAACGCTGATACGGATGTCTATAGGCGTCGGTATTCATGAAAATGGCACCGACTGCTCGTTTACGGACGGCAGGCCGTAAGCGAGGCGACGCCTGGCTGTAGCCGAGTCGACGTACAGGAGGTGCCGATATTCTTACTTTATGTTCTTAATTGAGGTTGACGCCTGTTTGACGCCTGGTTGACGCCT
>LUGF01002386.1:166067-187147 GCA_001625245.1 Calycopis cecrops
TAATTAGTAGGTAAACTTATTATTTTTTTTTGAAAAAATTGTTTTCATGTACTTCGCGTAATTTATTTTTTAATAATTTCGGATTAACAGTAGGCACTTACAGTATACGTAGTTTCATTTAGTGCCTCTCGCTTTTATCTACCTTGTACCCTAAATGTGAGCCCTGTGGTACACCAGAAATGACAAGCACAAAATATGAATTACACAGTAACAGCTTGACTTCTTAGGCAAAGGTGACAGTCGACCCAGCGTAGCAGATCGCCATGAATTCCACGTTTTACCTTCCTTTTCCAATTCCTCTGCAGTATGGTACTACCTCTTGCTATCGTTCCAGTCATCGCCTATATGTCCTGCTATAGACAACTCCAGGTCGCATCACTAGTACACATATTGATTCCCCCACATGTGATCTGTCACGAGCCCGGCGGGGCTCACTAATGCAGCTACCGTGTCGCGAGGTGCTCATACAATATTCATGTGCGGTGACATCAACACATCGAGTATTGAGAGGTTTGGGAATATCGGAATAAAAAATCAACGTAGAGTTATAAATGTGTGGGTGTAGCAGTAGCTAATGATTCATACCAGCTGAATTGTGACATTCAAACGTTAAGTATTGGCTGTGCTGTCGCGTTTGGTGCAGTGTTTGAGCCTCTGGTTTCTAGAGGGGCAGGAGAAAGGAGGGCAATGTGTCTGTATAACCTCTGAGTATTAGTGACGCGACTCGAGTCATGTTTTCACTCGAGTCACTCGAGTCAGTTTGTCAAACTCGTACTCGAGTGAAAAAAAATCCTACTCTAGTGAACTTGCACTCGAGTTACCGAGTGAACTCGTCACTCGAGTGTCATTTTTACTCGACTGACTTTTTTAATCGAGTACATATATCTCGAGTGACTTTTTTACTCGAGTATAACTCGAGTGAGGGAAAAATCTTGTTCGAGTGACTCGAGTCGTAAGTTCCTACTCAAGTCGCATCACTAGTCTGTATGCGTCGATCGTCAAAAGGTTATGGCAGCTCGTTTGCCCTCCTACGCTATAAAAATGTGGAGGAACAAAGACAAGCGTGCAGGGACCGTGCCGACCTTTCCTCAAAGGTCGGCAACGCATCTGTTAGACCTCTGGTGTTACGGATGTCTGTGGGCATTGGTGTTCACTTTACATCAGGTGACCTAACTGCTCGTTTGCCTCCTATGCTATAAAAAAAAAAAAGGGATCGCGATACGCCACAGCCCCACAGCGGTTCACTCTGCTACCCCACTAGGCATCTGGCGTGCAGATTTGGTGTCGTCTCACGTTTTTTAAGAGTATGAACACCAACACTGTGACACGACTTCCTAATCCTAATCCTATCCTATTAATATTATAAATGCGAAACTTTGTTTGTTTGTTACTCCTTCACGCAAAAACTGCTGAACCAATTTTCATGAAATTTGGCACACACGTAGAGGGTAACTGGGATTAGCACATAGGATAGTTTTTATCCCCAAAAATTTTCCTATGGGTTGCCATGGGATGATTTTCCACGGGGTCGAAATTTACGCGGGTGAAACCGCGGGGCGCGGCTAGTATTTGTACATAACACTAGCTGTGTACTAAGTAACAGCGTGTTCATACACTTGACGTTTGAAAATAATATGAGCGACATCTTATTTTATCAATTACCATTGGCCTGACAGAAGTTATACAGTCATAATCATAGATAATACAGAATATTATACTGGTCATAATTGCCGAATTTTTTGTCATGTTAACATGTATAATAACGTTCAATTGCAGAACTGTCAAACCTCTCATTGTCAATTTTTATTGATAAAATATCATATTATTTAAATATTTATTATTTTATTCCCGATAAAGGCAAATGTAAAAACACAAAAACATATAACTGGTCCAGCGGTTCTTGAGTGGTGTAACTAACATACTATGTTTAATAAGTAAAGATAACATACCTAAAGAGCGACATCTTCATAAAGAGTTGTCAACATTGTAAAACTACAAGTTCTAATATCATAGGTCTTCTAATTTAGTTGGTTAAGTATCATCATCATTAATTTAAGAGCTAGACTCTTGTTTGTGCAGCGCATGCTTCTTTTCTTATCTCCGGCGGGCTTTTGACTTAATGAAGTCTTAATATTATGCGAATATTACTCATTATAATAAAGGCAACTAAAATAAAATAAGTTAATTAAATTATTGTATTTTTATTGAAATATTTACATTTATATACTTTTTATTCGTAGTACAGGACTGAAATTAAATCTCTTTCAATTTGAGTAGTCTAGAAGTTTTCGCTATTCCATGTTAGGTCAGTCTGTCAAGTCAAGGAATCAAAAAATGCTACTTTACTTATCAAGAAGAGACAATAACCAACGTTACGATATTTTAGGCATGTATACCGCAAACGTTTACCTCGCCTCTGTTTCTTCGACTAGAATACGTAATATTTGTTAACGACAAAAGCATGTCCCATAAATGATTGGAACACAATGCTTGTTTTCTTACAATTTGGCCGAAATTCACCACAACAAATGATTGTTTCCTTACAATTTGCTCGAAGGCTGTTGTTTTAAAATCTGTACACTGAAGTGGACCGATTTTCGTGAATATTCGACAGGATATTAAAATAGAAGGACGTCTCTGTTTCGAAACTCGTACTTTATTGAGTACGTGATCACGTCGAGCACATAAAAACGTTTCTCTTCCGCCTTCAAGTGGAATTAAAAGATGTCCTTCGAATTGGAGGAAAGAATATGCCGAGAGGGAGAGAGTTTTTAATTCGCAGGCAAACTACAGTTGGAAAATTTTCATGACTGCCGACGCCCATAGAGATCCACATGTTATATTTGGATTGATTCGCATGATATTTCTCAAATATAATACTTCAAGAGCAATTTCTGCTGCCCTCCTTCGGCCCCTTCCTCCTCCACTAAGTCACCGGGCCACAAGCCGACCGAAACGCGATTTCCTACGGCAGCGTCATGTGGGTGAGTAGCTCTCCGGTCGCGCCGGCCCAATTTGACTGCAATACAGCATGACACCTCTTACCAGATTTCGCAGTGTAACAATTCTCTTATTCTCACTTATGTTGGAGCTCCCTAGATGCTAAAGGCTATTAAAGGCTCTGATCGCTCGTTAGCCTTATATAGCCTTTTTTTTTTTTTTTAATTGGAATAGGAGGGCTAACGAGCAGTCGGAGCCATTTTCATAACTACGGCCACCCATAGACATCGGCATAGAGGCTGTACAGATGCGCTGCCCTCCTTTCTGCCCCCACCTCCATAGGCCACCGGCCTCTTACACACCGTACGAAACGCGACAGCACAGCCGTCACTTTACGCCGGTCTTGTGTAAGCGAGAGGTACCTCCCCGGTCGAGCCGGCCCAATTCGGCTACATGCAAGCATGTGGCACTACGTCTTACAAATATATAATAATAATACATTCATATAATTTTATAAATAATAATAATATAATGGATACTTATCGATTGTCAGCGCAAGTCCGGAGCATCAACCCGCGGAGCCCCGGTGGAGCTCGGCGCGGTAATAGGGTCCCCCCGGGAGCGCGGCCTTTGAGTGGGGAACTCGAGCCGTGTTTTTCCTCTGATACAGGCTATTAGGTGGAAAAATGTCGCCCATGATCATCAGCGTTGTAGCTCTTTTATTATTTTTACACGCTGTATATAAGGTTTTTAGGGTTTCGTACCTAAAAGGTAAACGGAACCCTATTACTAAGCCTCCGCTGTCCGTCCGTCTGTCACCAGGCTGTATCTCATAAACCGTGGTAGCTGGAAGGTTGAAATTTTCACAACTTATGTATTTGCTTTGCCGCTATAACAACAAATACTAAAAATAAAAAAAAAATAAGCACTTGGGCGGGGTGCCCGTACAATAATGGTACAGAACCCTTCGTGTGCGAGTCCGACTCGCACTTGGCCAGTTTTTTATATAGGATAACGGCCAAAGTAATGTTAGATGTCTACTGCCGCCCAGAGACATCCGCAAAACCCGAGGCTTTCCAGCCCCGTTGCCGGCCTTGTATGTATGTATCAATAATAATAATAATTTTTTTCCTCTACAGCTTACATGTAAGCTAAAACAGTTCTAAATGCAGAAAAATATTTGTGAAAGATTGGAATCCAATCGAGATTGAGATCTGTATCAATCTTTGAATCACTGAATTATATTTAATCAACTGCCAGATAAGCAAATCGTTTTAAATTTGCATGTATATGGAAAATAGATTATCCTAATGATAAACTAACTGTGTACGGCGGTTTCACCTAAAATTTTTTTTTCTTAAATTTAATATGTTTATACGTAAGCGTGTTCTTAGTTTTTAACTATATTTTAATTTTGTAGTTACTTATGTACACAATGTAGTATTTATTAACAGTACGACCTAAAACTTATACATTTGATTGAGATTTCGGCCAGGTCACACCAACCGGGGCCACAAGTCAACACTTGAGAATTGGGCGAAACGTCAAGTAAAGGTATATATGTAAAGGTATATAAAAGTACATATATATTTTCGCTAGTACTTTTAATAAATATATTATCGTGTTAAAACCCGTAAAGTAACTACAAAACGTCTAACGAACACGAAAGTTTTATACAAGTATAATATTTTAACTATTATACTTTTATTTATCACATATTACTTTGGTCCTTTTTACCTGTGACTCACAGACTTCAGAATGTTTTTTATTTTTTCTTATGTATAAATAAACTTGAAGAGGGTTCAAAGACGAAGTCACGGAGGATGTTCGAATAAAAGTTGGAAAAATAATAAATAAATTGATAACGGAATACGTACAGCTTTCAGATTTTTTTCTGTTTGCCTGTTTATTAGACCGCGGACCTTGTGAAAATATCTAAAGGTATTTTGAGACAAACTTTACTGATCTGTCGAGAAAACCTTCGGCCGGGTTTTAGGCTACAAAAAATCTAAATCGTCACAAAAATTTACGCGGGTAGCACTAGTTTTATATAGATGCTAATAGACGCTACATTATACTATATCGATGCTTTGCGTTACCGTTAGCGTTTCATGCAGTGTATGAATTTCCAGTGGCATATGGGGAAGGAATAAAGAAGGAGAATAACACATTCAAACAATATGTCGGTAGCCATCAAAACTACCTTATACTATAAAAAACACATTATCGATATTTTTTTCTCATCCCCACAAAGAAAAACATCGATATTATCCATCACAGTATCGATGTATCGATACATCGCAGCCCTGATCGCTACAGCGAGCGCCGCTACACCTGTGCGTCGCGCTCTCACGGATGACCTCCTGCAATATTAACAGAGCTCACCAGAGACCTGCGACACTGGACGCGCCGTGTGTGAGGGAGACAGAGGCCGAACACTCGGAATACGTTGTTGATTTGTAATATAAAGAGGTGGCAGTTAAGTTTAGCTACAACTAATTTCGTAGGTTCATGTGTGGTTGTATGAGGTGCAGTAATCTTTCAGGCCAGACAAACATCGTGAATCGCTATTTTTATAATATGTAGGTACATTGTGATTTACCTTATCTGGTTTTAGAGATTACTGATTACATTTATATGTTTAGTAACAGGTTGCAAACGCACTGGGACATCCACATGACTAACATGAGTTTTCCTGTTTTTCTCCTCGCCTACAATAGACCACTGGTTACCTAAAATCCTCACGAAACGCGACAGCCTACTAAACCTAAATATATTCCGCCCGCCGGACCTGTCTAGGCGCTGATGGGGTAATAAAACGATGGTGGACTGTATATTTAGTTTATTGGGAAATAACTACGAATTGCCCGTATGTGGTGCGTCGCTGATGGCAGTCTGAGGGGTCGAGCATGCCGCTCGATCCCCTCCCGTTCCGCTGTCCCCGCTGTGCAGTGGTCCGATGAAGCCCGAAGAGGTCCGGCGAGGCCCGAAAGGCGCCGACAGATCTGTCCAGTTTTATAAGTCCATGTCGATCGTTTACATGTACATCGACGATAACTTTTTACGCGATACTTTTCAGGCCTTGTTTCATTATATTAACACCCGACTGGATCCAAAAAAGGGGGTTGTGTTTTGTAATTTATAGCGAAGGGGGACAAAGGAATGATCGAATTCGTTGATTGGCAATTTGTTGGTTACTGCGCAGCGTTGTTACTAACTATTATAACTCCTGTATATTATTGTAATGTTCTTCAGTGTCGTTTTTTGAGGTAAAACTTCTATACGCTTTTGTAAGAGGTAGTGCCACACTGCATGCTTGCATGCAGTCGAATTGGGCCGGCACGACCGGGGAGGTACCTCTCGCTTACACGAGACTGGCGTAAAGTGACAGCTGTGCTGTCGCGTTTCGTGCGGTGTGTAAGTAGCCGGTGGCCCATGGAGGTGAGAGGAGAAAGGAGGGCAGCGCATCTGTATAGCCTCTATGCCGATTTTTGTGGGCGTCGGTAGTCATGAAAATGACTCCGGCTGCTCGTTTGCCCTCCAATATCGTAAAAAAAAAAAAAACATCGGACGAGGACATGGACGCTGGCAGCAGGGTGCCAGAGGGTGCAATTGCACCCCGCTCTCGTGTAAGAAAGTATTAGAAGAGCCCTTGAAAAACATCTGTCATTGTCAGACATATCGTAGAAAGAGAACTTAATACTTGCAACTCTGTTATCCACGTGCAATACTTAGTCTGGCCATAAATACTATTAAAATAAAAAATAAAAAAATACATTTGAATTAGGAATCTGTCATTTTTATACGATTGTGCGCCCCGCGGTTTCACCCGCATAAATTACTATAGAAACATTTTTTCGGAATAAAAACTATGTGTTAATCCAAGTTACCCTCTGTGTGTGTGCCAGATTTCATTAAAATCGTTTCAGCAGTTTCTGCGTGAAGGAGTAACAAACAAACAAACAAAAATACAAACTTTCGCATTTATAATATTAGTAGGATTCATTGTGTTTTCTCATTTTGGCACCAACATATTGTACAATATTTTGATAAAATCAGATATTTTTCATCTCGATATTTCCGCGGAAATTTGCGCGGGAGAAACCGCTGAGGTGGAAGAGCCGCGAGAATTATGAAATTGTAATGTACGTAACATCGACAACATGTTGATATTGTCGCGGTAAGCAGCTTACACTTTACTTATGAGTGCGTGAAAGCTCCGACGCAGCTTCCACTGTCGCATGAGCTTATGCTGAAGCTCGTTACCGAAGCTTTACGGCGCTCATTAAAACTTCGCCCTCAGAAAGGCTGTAAGAGCTTGAGTAGTAAAAAGTTTTTTTATGGTATAGGACGCCCATAGACATCCGCACAGAAGCTACACAGATGCGCTGCCCTCCTTTCTCCTTCCACCTCCATGGGTCTCCGTGCGTTAGCTATTGTCATTGCGTATTGCAATTACTGAATCAGGTCGGCATGACTCGCTCACATATAGCCTTAAAAGTGAAGGCTTTTGCGTTTCGTTATTAGAAATAGAAAAATCCAATTAACACATATTTGATCCAACAGATTCAAACCCGGGACCTCACGTCTGTGTTTGAACACGCTCACCACTAGACCACGAGGTATTACGTGTTACTATCACCACCTTCATGGAGTCTAGATTAATAGAGGTCCAAAAGTATTTGATATTATCATTGTTTAGTGTGTGATTGTGTACATGAACGGTCATTAGGCACGCATACATAAAGCCAGGTCATTGCTTACGATATGGCGACACACACCATCACACCATATATGCACAACGCCCTCTGGGGCTGTACTGAATATATATAAGCTATCTTAGGCATCTACGTGACATACGTCACTGTCACGTAACACCTCCCCTTTCTAGATCTAGGTCACAACATAAAACCTAACATTAAACATCATACAAACTAACATGTCCAGAACTTTTCATTCATGAACAGTTTTGGTGCTTTTACTATCCTACCAGATCTTGTAGTACGTATTAGATCATTTGAAACACTATTGGAATGTTCATCAGAATCACCACTCTGGCATGCTTTATCGTTTTTAACTAAGGTGTCTTCATTAGAAAGAGTGTTTTCATTGTTCTGTGCCATGGTCAAAGTCTTGCATAACGTTTTTGCTGCTTCTAACGAGAGATCAGTTTCTTGTAACAGTCGCTGGCGAATGTGTGAGTTATTTGAGGACATATTTGCAATGAGATTGTCCTTGATCAGGGAATCTCGTAAGCTATCAAATTCACAATAGCTATTATTATTATAATATATGATAGCACTCCCGTTTATGTTTACTACGTCATCGCTCTGGTGCCAAAATGTATTTAGTTTGGTTGTAGGAGGTACGTTATCAGAAGATATGAGACCCTGGGGACTACGTCGTGGCGGTAAAGAAAATGGCTTTTTCCAGATGTTTTAAAGTGAAAGTAGATAATGATAATGAGGTCCAGGTAAAATGAAAATGGAGGCCGGTCGTTTTATTGAGGTTTTATGGAGGTCTTTTTATGGTATAGGGGAGCGAACGAGCAATTGGAGCCATTTTAATTACTACCGACGCCCATAGACATCTCTGTGCAGATAGTCTCTACTACACAGAGGCGCTGCCCTCCTTTCTACTCCCACCTCCATGGGCCATCGTCTCTTTCGGCAAGACGCAATGTTGGTAAAGTTTTGAATAGATGGGAAAATACTGTGTCTCCTATCTCATACGACAGAGTCCACTCTATAAGAAAGAAGTGAAAAGTAAGCGGCGTAGGAGTGGTAAAGCGGTACGCTCGAACTCACGTCACTCTATTCACATGATTTACTCTTCATATTCTTTTTATATTTTCATATTTGTAATGTATATTGTGTGTCAACGCACTGTCATTAAAATAATCATTTATTAAAATGTAATAGTCGAACAATATTTCATCATCCACTCGGCACCATTCCCTCTTTGTACAGGAATTCATAAACAAGCAAAGAATCATATATTAGGAGCCAACGCACTGTAATGAACACACTCCTCACACGCTCTCTCAATAAGCTACAACTCTGTTGAGTTTACGATTATAATATCATGTCAAGAATAAGTCTATCATTTCTCCCGACATCAGCTACACCTCGTACTCATCAGAACACTGGCAACAAGGTGGCAAATATAGTATAAAGTAGTGCCACACTGCACGCATGTAGCAGAATCGGGCCGGCACTACCGGGGAGGTACCTCTCGCTTACAAAATCGGCGTAAAGTGAGCGCTGTCTGTCGTGTTTCGTACGGTGTGTAAGTAGCCGGAGGAGGGGGAAGGGGCCACGCATCTGTGTGTCGTCTTTGCGGATGTCTATGGGCGTCGGTAGTCATGAAAATGGCTCCGATTGCTCGTTTGCCTCCTTATGCTGTAAAAAAAATTCCGCGCGCCTTAAATAGTTTCTTAAAGAGTAAAGCCGTTAAAATGTTTACTAGAATACAGACGGATGAAGAAGAGAACTTCAGAGAGAGAGAATGGACAGAATATTATGATAGTTCTAGCTTTGTACCATCAAACCTCGTAGATATTGATGCGTAGCAAATCCGTAGCACTGCTACGTACTCGTAGCACAGAGCTGTGTAATCATAGCGTATCGGATACGCTCCAAATATTATACGGTTCTAATAGACTGGTGCAATGAAATTTCAGTCCGCCATTTTGTAGTGAGAGGTAGTGCCATGCTGCATCGCAGCTGAAAAGGCCGGCACGACCCTGGAGGTACCTCTCACTGACACGATACCCGAGTAAAGTGATAGCTGCAAAACAAAGCTGTCCTATATGTGATGTAATCTCAGACGTGATTGCCCAATTCGGACGCAACGCAGCAATACAAGACTTCATTATCATCATCATCATCATCATCGACCTCTTTCCATAGAGCGCCAAAGGTCATATATAAAAAGTCAAATACAAGACACAGTTCTCATAAAATAAATCTAAGCTCATATTGGGATCTAAATGTGTGAAGATGTCTGAATGTATACATATTAGATGAATAATATAACATAGATTCTAGTACTAAAAATAAGTTTGTACCAGTCGATAGAGGTCTATCCCGGGATGCCCTAGTTCTAGGTATTGAGTAGGTATGTTATAGGGCTCTGTTACTTCAACCTAGAATATCTGAAATTTTATTTCAGATATATCCGTAACCGATTTCGCTATTAAACTTAGATCGGCGTAAAGTGACTGAAGTTCTATCGCCTATCGGATATTTATTACAAAGTATTTATTTGAAACGCGCTATAAAATAATAACAAGCTGGCCGATAGAGGGGGGAAAAGGAAAGAGGGCAACGTATTTATATAACTTCTATAATCCTAATCATACTAATATTAATGTAATACTATTAATGTAATACTAATGTAAGTTTGTTTGTTACCCTTTCACGCGAAAACTGCTCAACCGATCATCATGAAATTTTGTACACATGTTCTTGGAGGTATTAGAAGTAACATAGGATAGCTTTTATCCCGAAAAAATGTTCCTGAGGGATGCCATGGAATGATTTTCCACGATATCGAAATTTACGCGGGCGAAGCCGCGGGGCGCAGCTAGTAATATTATAAATGCGAAAGTTTGTATGTTTGTTTGTTTGTTTGTTACTCCTTCACGCAAAAATTGCTGAATCGATTTTCATGAAATTTTGCACACACATAGAGGGTAACTAGGATTAACTCATTGGATAGTCTTTATCCCAAAAAAATGTTCCTATAGAATGCTATGGGATGATTTTCTTTTTTCGGATCGAAATTTACGCGGGCAAACCCGCGGGGCTCAGCTAGTAACCTCTATGCGGATATCAATGTGAGTTTATAATCATGAAAATAAAAAACAAACAAACACAAAAAAAATCCCTAAGTATATCGTTTTTAATTAAGTATTTTTCACACAAATAATGTATTCGTCGCTGTACTCGTTTATTGAGCGAGTTTTCTGATTGAGTGGATACCCTTGTTGTAAACGTACCTATTCCGGGAAAAATGTTTATTATCGATAAAAGCTTAATAGGTACAGATGCGTTTTAACTTCCCGGAAATATAATAAATTTTTTTTTTAAATGATTGATGAATTGATATTTTTTAAATGATATTTATATGTGTAGTAATTCTGGTTTTGCAGATCAATCGTCTTAGAAGTAGTGTCTATGCCACGTCTCCGAATTCTACCACTAAGATGTAAAATTAGAGCTTAAATGTACTTAGACTTAATGGCAGTTTTTTCAACCCATTGTATCATACTCAAAATGGATTAGTTAGAAAAAAATATTAATTCCTTGTATTTTAACCTAAAATTATTCCGCGAAAATGTGATGTCCGAAACTCACGGACAATCTGGATTAATGTTATATGCCCGTAACTGTCCTGCCACAAAAGCAAAGTCTACAAAGTGCATATGCACACATAATAGGAAAGTAATCTGTTTATCGTAGAAACAGTTTAACAACGGACAGCATTGCACATGCATGGCTTTGTTTGTCGACTAGGAAAACACAATTCATACACTTTCCCCCTTATATAAACATAATTTAACTTTACTCCAACCCCCTTATTAATAAACATAGAATAACTCTATCCAAGGAATAACCTTGTAATAAACTGACATCTGTCAAATTCCATAATAAAAAAACACAAAAAAGTATGGAGTTTGACAGATGTCAGTTTATTACCAGGTTATTACTTGGATATAGTTATTACATGTTTATTAATAAGGGGGCAAGTATTTAACTAGTATCTGTCAAATTCCATAGTTTATTAATTGAAATTTCACAGATTCTAGATAGACTTGGAGTAAAGTTAATCTATGTTTATTAAAAAGGCTAATCATAGATTTATTTTTACTCCAAGCATTAACCTAGTATTAAACTGGCATCTGTCAGAGAGAGCAATAAGTTGCTACAACAACAATACAAACAAGAGTAAATATACATATAAAATACATGTGTAATTATACGCATGTAAAAAGTCTTTGCAAAGAGAATACAAATACTACATCTAATCGGAAATTTTCAAAGATACTTCTTGTAAATATCATTTGTGAGATCCGAGATTTTGGTGTCGGTGAGCGTGAACTTCCGAAAAATTCAGTTTTCCATTGCATGGCCCCGATGTTGGAGAAGGCTGATCTAAAGTAAAGGCTTAGCTTCTGTCAGAGTCGGCTGCCTCACGAGGGACCGGCCGGTCTCTGAGGCGCCATTTCCTGGGTGATTCAGGGCGTCTTTGTAAAAAGTCGACTCCACAGCTGTTGTGTCACGGTAGTACCATCTGACCGAGTGGTACCCACACTACCTCTTACCTTACCTTACCTTACGTATAAACTAAAAAGAATAAGCAAAAAATGAATAGCTCCTAACCTCCAAACCAAACCAAATGAAACCCCGACCTCCACAAATAACCACAAGAAGACCATTAAACTTGTCACCCATCGAACTTGTTCGTTAGCGATGTCTTCACAAATAAAACAAACAGTTTCGCCGTCGATGTATGGAATCTAGATCCAACATTTAATCAACAATCTCAAGTAATAGCAAGTGATACTGCTGGTGGTGACCACCCCGAGCGTGTATGGTTCAGTCCGGCGATACTGGCTAGTGAGTATCTTGGTGGCCCTTGCAGGAGTTGAGGGAATGCTTTAGTTAGGTAATTATAAATGGAAATTCAATAATTCTAGTTGAGTAATTGAGAGTGATTATTATTGTTGTTTGAAAAGATTAAAAAAGTGTGTGCTTTAGACCACACAACTGAAGATATTTCTTTATATTTTTTATATTTTTTAAATACCAAAAAGTTTCACTTATATGATATATCGGAGTTTAAATTTTGAATTTCAATGACAATTATTGTAACGCTCTCGCCAGCTTACTCCCCAAGTCAAGCGCGTATAAAAGTTTTACTTCAAAAAAATGTTTTTTTCAATAATCGAATAGAACTATGCAACTCCAAAATTGTTAAGTTTATTCTATATTTAATACATCTACGCCAGCTCAATAGATTCACTCGCGCGATATACCAGAGACCATAAACCAGGCTGCACACTAATGGGGGGAAATGTGGAGACCATTCGTTTTTTATTTAGCGGACCTCACGGTGGAGATTACTTAAATCAACTTACTCCACTGCAACTGGCTCAGCGCCCCAGGAGGATGTTAGTCACCGACGCCAGAAGACGCCACTGTTCTCTATACTGGCCTATTTCTTGTCAGCTGGTTGTAGACCGCTTATGTGTTTCTGACTGCCTCGCGGTCTAGTGGTAAGCGTGTTCAACCACAGACGTGAGGTCCCGGGTTCGAATCCCGGGTCGGACCAAAAATTGTTATTGGGATGTTTCAATTTCTAATAACAGTCCGGAGTCAGGAAGTTGGCGGTGTTACACCCCCGTGCCTCGGAGAGCATGTTATGCCGTCGGTCCTGCGCCTGATTTCTCACCGGTCGTGTCGGATTGCCATCCCATCGGAATATGAGAGTGAGGGAATATAGAGTGCACTTGTGTCTGCGCGCACACTTGTGCACTATAATACGTCCTGCGCATCTGGCTCGTCTCTATAAAGACGGCCACCGTAGCCGAAATCGGCTAGGAGGATATTATTATTATTATTTATTATTATGTGTTTCTTTACTTCATCTTTCCGTCGATATCTGGAGAACCAACAGGGCGCTTCCTTTTTGGTGGCCCCAAATGTGCTTCTCTAGCTCAAATACGCCGGGTACAATATTGTGATACTATTGTGTTTCGACTGCTTCTAAAGTTACCAACTGCGCTGCGAAAACCAGTCATGACCTGATGAGCCTCGACTCACCTCAAGACCTTTATCCGTGACCTCTCCTCTGACCTCCAGCGCTGTCCACTCACTTTGCTAATGACCCAACTGTACTGCTAGCCATATACACAGATTAGCAAAGTTTTAATGACGTCACCAATGTCGGATCAGTCTCATGAATATAATCAGAATTATTAAACTATTTTCTATTTTATTCTATTAGAACTAATACTCGACCCTGAACAAACTGCCATAAAGTGCTAGCTGTATATCGTGTTGTAAGTCTCCGGTGGTCCATGGAGGTGAAAGGAGGGCATCGCATCTGTATAACCTCTTGGAAGATATCTATGGGCGTCGGTTAGCGAGCAACTGCTTGCTAGCTCCCTTATACAATAAAAAAGATAGCCGGGGCTGTATTGACAGAACAGACACTTTGCCGTTGATGGTTCAAAGGGTTAGTTTTTGACATACCTGCCTTTGACCTTACCTTGACCGCAACCTTTAAAATGTCGATTTCAAATATTTTAATACCCTTTAAAGTCTATTTTATTGTACAGAAATAAATCATTGTCGCAGGTCTGAGACGATACAATTGAAAACACATTCTTGGATTGACTTTTATTTCCTTATTTCAAAATTTGGCCAGTAACCAAAATCTTACCCTGTATAATAGAAGATTTTATTAAATTAGAATATTTTTCGTAAATAAGGACTACAGTATGAACAACCTACTGCAATGCCGAGAACCACTCCAACAAATCTAAACACAAACATACAATAATTAAAAAAATATCAATAAATAATAAATATTTATTTTACCGGGAAGTTAAAACACTCCTGTAGGCGTTGATTAAGCTTTTATTGTGAACAAACAAAAGGTCCTTTAATTTTTCCCGTAATACTTTTACAACACGTTCCACACATTTTGAAAACTCGCTCAGTAAAAAAATACAGCTTTATTCGTTTGAAAAATACTTAATTGAAAACGATGCAGGGAAATATAAACGTGTGCACGAAATGAATAAAGATTAGCAAGAGTATATTACTGGGAATTAGTGGGAATCTTCTTAGAAGTGTACAAAAAGGTTATATCGGCGAAACTCAGCATATTGCGCCTTCAATAAAAATGTAATCTTATTTATTCTCGCAAAAACGTAGTCTTTTATTTCGTGACGTCATCGTGATAAACACAGGCTGCGTCCCTAATCACACTGTTCAGTATTCTGAGTGGTTCAAACTGTTCCGACGTACTGTTCACATCACCATCATCATCACGGCTAGGCCTTTTTCAGCGCCACCAATCTCCCGATGAGAAAAGAACTGCCTACGAAAAAAAGGTCAATAGTAATTAATAAAATACGATGTCACTCATATTATTTTCAAACGTCAAGGTTCATATGAACACGCCATTACTTCTCAGCTAGTGTTATATATAAATACTAACTGCGCCCCGCGTAAATTTCGATCCCGTGGAAAATCCTCCCACGGCATCCCATAGAAACATTTTTTCGGGATAAAAACTATCCTATGTGTTAATCCAAGTTACCTTCTATGTGTGTGCCAAATCTCATCAAAATCGATTCAGTAGTTTTTGCGTGAAGGAGTAACAAACAAACAATCAAACAAACAAACATACAAACTTTCACATTTATAATATTTGTAAGATTAAGAATTTGTTTATCTCATATCTTCTTCGTCTTATGACTATTCAAATAAGGACTGAGTAGCAACGATACGCAGGCAATACCGAGACCCACTCGAAAAAATTGCAGCTACGGCAACATTATAATAAAAATATCAATAAATGTCTATTACATTTTCGTGAAGTTAAATCGGTTTTGTACCTGTAAAGCTTTTAATGTGAACAGACAAAAATTGATTTTGATTTTTCCTCGCAAGGCTTTTACAATAGGTTCCACTCATTTTGAAAACTTAATTATAAAGATGCAGCTTCATCTGTGTGAAATACACTTAATTTGAAACGAAACAGGAAATAATGGAGTTCAATATTAATAAAGAAAAATAAGAAACTAAGATTTTTATGTGTAAGTAACCTGTGGTAGGTGGGAGGAGAAAGGAGGGCAGCGCATCTGTATAGTCTCTGTGCGGATGTCTGTGGGTGGTGGTAGTCATGAAAATTCCTCCGACTGTTCGTTTGCCCCCTATAGCATAAAAAAAATGTTCATACTAATATACTCATACGCCTTTTTTTAAACTTATTTATTACTTATTCCTACTGTTCAATAAGAATAAGTAATAACGTTCACATTGTTCACATCCTATTAAAAACAAAACGGATATTACAGCAAAATTCAGCTTTATTTTGTGCCTCGAATAAAAAAGGAATATTGTTTTTCCGCGTGAATATTGTCTACAATAAACACAGGCTGAATTACACCACTCCGTATTCTTATTGGTCGAAACTCGCAATCATCATCATCATCATCATCATCATCATCATCACTGCTGGACACAGACCTTCATCAAATAACACGAAGACGACCCATCTCCTGTTACTAGCATTCGCGGATTGGAAACTCCATTAAGATCTTCCCACCTGGTGAATGGTCGATCAACACTTCGACTTAAACGCCGCCTCTGCTCTAAAACCTTACTGGTCCATCTGCTCTCTGTTCTTCTGAGTACGTGACCAGTCAGTGCCACTTCCACGAGCTTACACTTCTCATGTTAAAGGATACTTTAGTTCTCTGTCGTTTGTTTTCATTACAAAGGAGACGGTCCAAAATTGTATGAGCCCTGGGTGTACTCTTGTACAGTTAATGGCATAGAGGAAATACAATTTGACCAACATTTGCATAGTTTAAATCATGGATACGTCTTTATTTCAGACGCCCAATAAATATAATCTTTCCACATTATGCAACTCTATGACAATAACATTGAGTTATATGTACTACGTACTAGAGAAGAAATCTCAACTAGATGTTGTGTCATACGTTGTAGAGTGCGTGCGCTCCACTTCATTTAGTTCGGGCCCAGCGCTTGTCTAAATGTGACGTCTTAGAGTACAATTTATATTTCATAAAATGCCTTCGTGTGTATTGAGATATTGTTCCAATAACTCAAGAAACATTAGTAAAAATCAAGGAGTGACCTTTCATCAGTAAGTTAAACACATTTATCTTTAAAATACGCTTAATTTAATTATTTTTAACAATTTACTGCAACGTTTGAGGCGTTGTCAAATGTTTATACGAATTTCAAAGAGTAAGAACATTTGTCTGCGCAGAGTGGACAGATGACGAGTATAAATTTTATTGTTAAAGATTATTACGTATTATTGTGTAATTAATTTTTATATTATTAAATTTATAAGTAGTTTAATATTCAAGAATTTATAAAGAAATTACTTACTTTAAGATATTTAAATGTATTAAAATTAATATTTATTGTTATTATCATATGGATGTAAAGGTTTCCTGGGAGGTGTCATGAAACTAAAGAAGCGTGGATCAAATTTGTTCAGGAGAATCGTAGCGAAGAAATGTGGTTACCATCAAATTATTCACGCATATGTTCCGTACATTTCAAAGAAAACGACAAATAAACCACAAAGACAGGAAGAGTGTTCTTAAAGAAATCTGCAGTACCATACGATAACGTAATTATATTATTGCTGTTTTTTTTACTATATGGTAGGTTTTTAAAAAACAATAACGCTAGATTTTTATTTTATTCCATAGGGAGAGAAACGAGCCGTCGAAGTGCCATAACTATCAACGCTCATAAACATCTACACAACCAAGGCTATGTAGATAGGTTGCCCTGCTTCACTTCCTTTAACATCAAATCAGGTCAATCGGGTCCTCGATGTGATATTTAGTATGGAGATATTTGAAGGACTGAAGAGTGCCATAGGCTCATTTTTATGGTGATAACCTTTCACGGGAAAACACATTTCCATCAAATTTAAATAAACGCTATAGAGGGCTCTATTATAGGCGCAAAAGAGTATGACGTATGTCTTTAGTAATCAAATGAAATTGCTACTGTCAAATGTTTGACAGAAACGTCAGAGTTCTAAACAAGAGTCATAATATTGTGTTAATATTATATTTATTGTTCTTATTATTATAAATACGAAAATGTGTAAATGTGAAAAACCACGCTAGCGAAGCCGCGGCTAACAACATTATGTATACTACCGTTAGATTGGCGATGCAACTTTAAAGGCGAGACCAAAAAGCAAATAATAATATACCTACGACATAAAGTATTTTTTGAATACTTACTTTATTAATTTAATTTTAAATGCGAAAAAAAATAGAGCTTGACAGAATATTTTTTATACACTTAGCTATAATTTAAATATACTCAACAGTAATTGTAGTTTTGTAGGTACAAAAGGTACTGAGTCACTTCTGCGATGTTAATCTATAGAATGTCATCTCATTGTCATCTGAATGTCATCGACACATTTTTGGCTTGGTATAGCTTCTCTATACGTAGTAATAATAACTCAATGGACAATAATAACAATGGCGTCTTGCTTAGAACTCTGACGTTGACGTATCTGTCAAACAATTGACATTGCAAGTCCATCAATCGGTATCGTAAAATCGTAAATATAAATAAAGTATTTGATTTTAAAAATACTGTGATCAAACAATGATGATGAAACCTCATGGGATAAACTTTTTTAGTATCACAGAATAATATAACACTTGTGTTGAAACGCGCCATCTTGACAAGTGTTGTCATTTAAAAGTAAAACTTGAATTTTTAGATGTTTCGTGCATTTTATTTCGTGAGTTCAACGAACTTAATGTATTTTTTTTTAATTCTATGTATTTTTCTTTATTTATTGTTATCTGTACAAGAGTACACCTGAAATGGACCGACTCCTTTAAACCCACAAAGAAACACTCGCAATAGTGCGTTCACTAGCCCGTTGAGCTACGCCAACTCGCGAGATCACAATTTAGAGGTCTCAGTCCCGAGCACTGTTAACTAATGACTAACTGTCGAACTGTACTCGTAGTCCAACAGTTGACAGCTGTCAGAAGTTGAACAACTTCGCTAATAGACGTCTCGCAGTAGTTTTTGGAACGAGGCAATGTGTCAAACTTATGTCAAACTTGTACAGTCACAAGTTTGACACGCAGGTGACAGAGGTCCACCGACGACGTACAGAAAATAGTAATAACTCAAAACTCCAAGTAACAATGACTTGTGTTTTGTAGCACACAGTTGCTGCTGTGCTGTATTGCAATGTAATTGTACTGACACGACCCGGTATCTCTCTCACACATGCTCATGCTGTAAAGTGACAGCATTTCGTCCAGGGGCTCAAAGAGGAGGAGAAGAAAGATCACATCTATTCGATCTCTGCTCAAGTCTATGGGCGTCGGTAGATATAAAAAATTCCACGTAGTTAATTTGCCCCTTTATACTAAATAAATGTAAGTTTATCGAAACTCAATTGTAAAATCATCAAAATTTTTGTAGACCAATAATTGTAAGTTAAACAATTGTAACAATTGTAAACAACGCTCTATTAAAGGGCAGCTTGTTACACAATCAAATTTAATTCCCCCATTGTTGGCTCTCATTGAGTTATCAAAAACACAAAGGAATGAAGTTCCGACCAAAGTTGTAATTGCTTATGGTATTATAGGTATTTCTATAATATTAATAATAATATAAATATGAAACGACTGAAGCCACAGGGAAACGCTAGTATCTTATATTTATAAAAAGTATTGAATATATACACCATTATCTAGTATGTATACAAGTACTCAATAAAATCTATACTAAAGTAGTTTGTCAAGGACACATAATTAAACATAATATTGAGAAACAAATCAGGAAGAAATTCGTGACAAATGACGTCGTTGTGATAGTTATGTAGTCGCGTTTTGTGCGGCGTTTGAGAATCCTGATGTCACAACGAAAAGGAATCATCTGTATCTTGCAGTTGTGCAGATGTCCGTGGGTGTATAAAATTACCATTAGATGACCCGTCCACCACATGCGATGAAAAACTGAAAAGCTTTCGTCGTAGAAGGGGAGAAAATCAACATTTGAGAGTACTTTATTTCCACAGCTTGGAAAATGTAATTTATCTACATCAAACTCGGAAAAGGGTAAGAAATGATATAGTATCCTTTATTGTCTGATTTATAGCGCGTTTCAAATATATATACTAGGATTTAGAGACAGATGAACGGGGCGGGCGATGGACGGACTCGCGGACAGACAATCAGACAGACAGACAAATAGACGTACATCAAAATGACTAAATAATAATTCTGTGTTTTCTCTTTTTAGGTACGAAACTCTAAAAATGATTGAATATGGTTTTAGTAAAAAAATCGAGTATTTAGTATTTGGGGGAGGGTGTCCCTCCATCGTATTGTGCCCCGGCGTCGCCCGCGGACACGTCACCTACAGCCCCGAGAGTTCGTTGGTCCTTTGTGATATTTTTTTTACAAAATCGAAAGGAAAATTTTGTGAACGAATATTTTTTCAAAGGGACCCCGTTCGCCCCAATTTCTCCGTCCAACGTCGGGGTCGCACCTTATCTTTTGAAACAGGGAAAAAATCTGACTCACAGTCTATTTACTAACCTGACACATTATATAACTTGTTCCCGCGCCTTCGTCTGGAAACTGTTTTTCTTTGGCTCCATTTTAAATTCACTGATACGTGCCTAACGTGGGGACCCAGAGGGGTGAGTGAATGGACCACAGAGTATAAAGTACACGAACATACTCTATTTTCATCTTGTATGCGCTTCTCACTGAAAATACAAGGAGCCATTATTTTGAAAAATCTACAAATATTTACAATCCTACTAATATGTATGTTTGTTTGTTTGTTACTCCTTCACGCAAAAACTGCTCGGCCGATTTTTATGAAATTTGGCACACACATAGAGGGTAACTTGGCTTAACACAGGATAGTTTTTTCCCGAAGTTTTAGTTTTGTTTCTATTTTTTTTCCACGAGATCGAAAAATGAATGCGTGAAAATGAACTCTGGTGAAACCGCGGGGCGCAGCTAGTTGTCTATAAAAATAATATCTATGTTATATTTATACACACGTCATGTCCTCAAAAAAACATTTACGCAGTTATTTATATACAAACTTTAACACAATTATTCAATTACATACCTAATATTATCTAAAAACATTTTCTTACATGAGTTAATGATAAGGTGTTATTAGTATATATCTTTCTCTTTCTGTGCCACTAAGTCTCCAACCGACGTTTGCTAGACCTGGGCCGCTCCTAAGGCTTGCACTGAAATCGATATTCCGCTCTCCTCATCCTATCCTAGTACATATATGATATGCATAAACGCATGGCGGTGTGTAAGGAGC
>LUGF01002386.1:189139-204935 GCA_001625245.1 Calycopis cecrops
CTATATTATTATTTATTTAAAATAAAACTCTGACCGAACCCAGTTTTTGATTTTTAGGCGAGAGTAGAGCATACCTACGCTCGCGCTTAAGGCATGCAATACTCATTGAGATTAACAATAAAAAAAATGTTAAGTCACCAAACTGCATAATAGTCTATCCTCTAGCTTACTTTCATCTATATACCAACTTAGAGCATGAAGGGCAACTTCTGCATAACAATAAAGCAGTCGTTTATCGTCGGACGCCATTAAAAGCTCAGACTGCTCGTCTGCTCTATATAAAAAGCTCTTCATACTTTCATGCGCAGGATTTAACGAGCTTTTAACGAGATCAAAGTGCTGCGTTAACGCGAAGCTCGGGAAGCTGTGTTTCAAGATCCACATCAGTTTAACGACTCGCAGGGTTACTGGCGCGAGCCGGGGTCTTGATAAACTGTATCTCTTAACTGCGAGTTAGTTACATTTAACTGTTTCATTGGTAGCTTTATCGTTTTTTATAATATGAGAAGACTAAATAATAGAACACAATATAATAGAATACTTTTTAATCATAACAAAGTAAATACACAAACAATATAATTAATATTACACAATTAGACTCGGGACAATACAGGAATATAATTATAACTAAAAATAAATAATAAATGGAATATACAATAGAGCTATCCTATTGTTTATTCTGTTAATTTAATTCCAATAAACGATAGGAAAGCACACCAAAACCTTCATCCTATTTACATCGCAAGATTTATTATATGATGCGCCCCGCGGTTTCACCAGCTGAAATCTCATAGGAACATTTTTTCGGGATAAAAACTGTGTTAATCCAAGTTACCCTCTATGTGTGTGTCAAATTTCATGAAAATCGGTGCATCAGTTTTTGCGTGAAGGAGTAACAAACAAACAAACATACAAACTTTCGCATTTATAATATTAGTAGGACAAGTAATTACTCTGAAAAGGTTTGCCACTTACCATACGCTGAAAAGAGCAAGACCCCCTCGGCCCTTCCAACCTATCTCGTTATACGGGCCGGGGCGGGTGAGCGCACCCTACTGTGTTGAGTTGCTCCCTTCAGGTGCGCACGCTTCGCACCCTACAAATAATTTTTTCACAACATGATCCTTGAAGGTGTGAAGGTGCCCTTCTCCCTATTTTGGGGCCGACGCCACAAATTACGCCTTCGGTGTCACGCCGTAAGGTCATATTGTGTCTCTCTACTGGTCTAGTTTTTTTTATATAGCATAGGAGGCAAACGAGCAGTTAGGTCACCTGATGTAAAGTGACCAACGCACACAGACATCCGTAACACCAGAGGTCTAACAGATGCGATGCCGACCTTTGAGGAAAAAATAAGCTCTTTTCTTGAAGATCCCTAGGTCGTATCGGTCCGGCAATACCGAGGGGGGCAGCTGATTCCAAATTGAAATTTTACTTTTTTGTTACTTTTTTTACGCTGGAAACGCAGTCGAAACCATTAAATAATTCGCATGATTGTAATGCAGATGCGATACCCTAATTCTTTACTCCTTATTACTTCCTCCTCCTCTCCGGTCCCCAGCTGCTCACAAACCACACTAATCACGACAGTACAGTAATTTCACGACGGGGTCATATGTCACTTTCATCCTCGCAACGTGACAGACAAACCGCATGAAACGCGTTTCATGTCTATCACTTCACGTCAGGGACGCCCTCGTTCGCTCTCGCCCGCTCCTGCTGCAATGAAACAATAACACTACCACTGCCAAACACAGTTTTACGGCGCTTTTTATTTCAGTTAAATTAAATTTAACTTTCAGGTGTAAATACTCTCAGAACGTTCACTTTTAAGACATCTTTTTCTTTCTTTCTTTACTTTTATCTTTCAAGATCCATATCTGTCGGGAATGTTCCGAAAGCGACTGTCGCTTTTTACGTGGGGATCTTGATAAAAGATAACTTCTGCACGGGGAAGTACTAAATGTGGTTTATTTGTTCGTTATTACAGGTGGGGAAATTTTCCCGCCTGAGTGAGAAAGTTAATTTTTTTTATGACATAGAGGGCAAACGAGCAGGTGGTTCGTGACACCCGCCGCCCATAGACATCCGCAAAACTAGGTGTCTTGCAGACGCGTTGCCGGCCTTTAAGAAAGAGAATGTTTTTTAAAAGTATGTAATGTTGTGATAGCAATTACATGGGGTACCTAGTGTAGTACTTGCGTGCACGGCTCGTTGCATAGCCAGTGCACGGGTCGTGCGACCGCTCTCGTCTGTGGCTCCCACGAGACTGTCTTTCGCCTACCCTGAGACGTATATGACGTACGCGCTCCCTTGCATGCACATACACCTACATATTACAAACATATTTCGTGGAGTTATTTTTCAGACTTTCGATTTATTTTTACTTAGTTACTCATATACAAGATAGTTAAAAGCGAGAGGCATTAAATGAAACCACATATTTAGTGTATAATTTCCAGGCTACACAACAAAAATCAGATCAATCGAAGCAATAGTTTAGCCACAAGAATATTTAAAATTTTTCTCACACACGTTGTACCTCAGCTGGTAGTGAGTATGGGTCGGCCGGGGTCGTGTGAGGTTGCCATTCGCTGTCGGCGTCGGTACAAAGCATGATTACATTTTTTCACCATATAACTTGTATGAAAAAAATATTTTCGTATACTTGTCGTAAACTTTTTTGACTGTGGTAGCTTATAGTATATTAAGTGGTTTCATTTGACGCCTCTCACTTCTATCAACCTTGTATAATATAATTGGTACAATGTTTCTTTACCGAAATAAATGTCTATAGCTTGTAGTTGAAATGTAGAGCGTAAACATTCAAATAGAGAAAATTTAATAAACTCTTTAAAAGTAATCAATTTATACAGACTTGTTCGAACGATAATGGAGGAAAATTTAATAAATACAATTAACTCTTTAAAAGTAATTAATTTATAAAGACTTGTTCGAACGTCAATGGAGCCAAAAACACTGCTTTAGATTTGTCGACAGCCCGTCAATAACAATATAACTTAATTAAAAAGAGGAAGGATAATGTTTGTGCTGTGCTGTCGTGTTTTGTGCGGTAAGTAGACGATGGTCCATGGAGGGAGGAGGAGGAAGGAGGGCTGCGGATCTATATAACCTTTATGCGGATGTCTATCGGCGTCGGTAGTTATGACGGCTCTGATTACTCGTTTGCCCCCTTATACTATTCATCTTCCTTAATTTATGAACATAGCTCTTGTCGGTTGAGTGTTTCCCAATTGGCCCTAGTTTCTGCTAGTCTCTTTAGCTCCTCGTACGTCACTTATACTATATAAAAAATGTGGAACAAATAAAGTATATTTGTAGTTCTAGGCAGCCGGACCCGTGTGCAGGAGCTAGTTAACTCGTAACGACGCTATTACATGAAGCCTAACGTCAAGTTACACCGCCATGACAGTTAAGTGACGCGATAAGTGATGTCATAACTAGGCTCACAAGTTATGACATCACTTATCGCGGCGACAGATGTACAAGTAATACAAATGTTAGTTATTAGCATATTATTGTCCGGTCGAGGTCACCGATATAAATATAAAATGTGTGTGCGTAGACCACACAACTGAAGTAAAATTTATTGATTTTCATTACCGTAGTTACAATGACATAACATGTCGTATGATATTTATTTTTTAAATAGATACAAAAAGTTTCACTTAAATCGAATTTGATTTTGAATGAACTTCCATTGGCGTTGGATTTTTGTAACGCTCTCGACAGCTCTCTCCCCATGTCAAGCGCGATAGAAGTTTCACTTCAACAATTACAAAGTCACTAAGACCTCGTCCCGTGGCACTACCTCCAACATAAAGAAGGCTAACTTCTTTTTCTTCGTCACTGCACAGTCTATTACAACTGGTAGTCTATTACAAGTAATTGTGTATTACATTTCAGAAAAGCAGTTGCGTCGCATCAAAGTCCTAGTTCGTGGTAATGTGGGTTACAGACCCGTGCCGGGATGCTAAGATTTTTGGTATAGGGGGCAAACGAGCAGTCGGAGCCATTTTCGTGACTACCGACGCCCATAGACATCCGCATGGAGGCTATATAGACGAGCTGCTCTTCTTTCTCCTTCCGCCTCTATGGGCCACCGGCTACTTACACACCGCACGAAACGCGACAGCAATCACTTTACGCCGGTCTCATGTAAGCGAGAGGTACCTCCCCGGTAGTGCCGGCCCAATTCGGCTGCATGGCCTCTAACAAAATGATTACTTAAATTATTTGTATCATATCAGAAGAGACAAAAATAAAACTAATTATTAATTTAATCATATCAAACTAAATTAAGTTAATTTAAAAATAGATACCTAATAAGGTTGAAGATGTGTTGCTTGCTTTCATTTAATTTAGTTATATTTTTTTACCTGGAATTTTTTTACTTTAAATTGATATCAGATATTATTTTCAGTAGAAATACAATTAGTTAAATGTCACTTCTAAAAACTAATAGAGTCGTTTGAAGAGCGTAGGAGTAATTACTAATTACCATTGAAATTAGTATTTCATTTTATAAAGAAAATGATTAAGCTTAATAATTAGAGGCTGCCAAAGTTGACTAATTCAATACAACTTAGTTCTTAAAGATATATTTAAACAAGATCTTATATACTTCAAGGAGTCTCGGGATCAATGCTGAGTCTATTGATTACTTTGCTATGAAACATGAAATGAAATGAAATGAAATGAAAACATTCTTTATCGCGCACATTATAAACAGTAAGCAGTACATGTTACAGTATGGATGCACACAAAGGCGGCCTTAGTACTTTACAGCAATTTCTTCCAGGCAACCTTAACCTAGAGGATAAACTAAAATTACATAGAGGTAGTACACAGTTGAAAATAAATAATAAGTTTATATTTTCTATACATAGTGTTTTTATGAACCTGCGCCTTATAGTGACGAACGAGCAGTCGGACCTTTGATGAATGCTAACGCCCACAGTCCAGACGTATTGCCCTACTTCCCCCCACTCTAAAGGACACCGATGTTCTCATCGCCCTCACGAAACGCAGAGCATCAGTTGTAACACAGTGTTACATGAGCGCGATGTCTCGCCGGTCACTCCGACTCGATTCGCCTGCAATGCTGCGTGACACAACAACCTGATTTTCGCCAGCCTGGTACCGTAAAGCTACGTATCTTCGACTGCCGTCGCGCCGTTCACAAACATTCACACATTCACAAGCTTGTTTTTGGGTTACGAAAGGGTAAGCCCGAGACTATGACTTCGCTGTCTGTATGTCTGTCACCAGGTATACAACCTGGTGGAACCTCAAGGATGATAGCTAGCTGCTAGACGATTAAAATTTCCACAGATTATGTTAAAGCTGTGCTGTTGCTTTTTCTGCGGTATGCAAGTAGCCGGTGGCCCAAAAAGGTGGGAGGAGAAAGGACGCATCAGTATAAATTCTATGAGGATGTCTATGGGCGACTGCTCGTTTGCCTCTCTATACCATTAAAAAGTGGAAACCGCCGACCCCAACTGCATGATTGCTATGCATGTGTTGCTTCCCCCCAAACATTTTCAGAGCTAACGACGCTCGCTTATAGCATAGAGATTATGTCTTGGTCTCTCCTCCCCTGTAATGGGCCACAGGAAACTCACGAACCACACGAAAGCTGCGACTTTGCTGCGGTATTCGTCAGCAACCTTTTACAACTGCGACAACGTTACTTACGTTCTTGTGCATTTTTCATTTCTTTTATAATATCTTGTAAGTTGATCCTTTAATATTCAGACGCCGCAGCATCCCGATCTCCAGGGAGGCTCGGGTGATGACAGAGATGGATTTATTACATGATACAGTCGACATGAGATAATACAACACATAATTAACGCATTAAGGAAGGAAATATTATAAAATAAATAAGAAAAAATTTACAGCAGAGCTGTCGTCGTTTCGTGAGCTGCCAAGCTCAGTGCAGCAGTTGAGGGTAGTACCTACAACTACTAAATAGGGGGGAAAACGAGCAAAAAAAATAAATAATTAAGTTTTACTTCAGTTGTGTGGTCTAAAGCACACACTTTTTTTTATACTATAAGGAACCATCGAGCAATCGGAGCCAATTTCGTGTCTACCGACGCCCATAGACATCCGCATAGAGGCTATACATATGCGCGGCCTCTAATTCTCCTCCTCCCTCTATAGCCCACATGTGCTGCAATGTTACAATCACATTCAAATAAATTTTTCTTTCTTTAATATGTAAAAGTAAGCTGATATTTAAACATTCAGCCCGGCAGCCTCCAACTCCCCGGGGAGGCTGCTCCGGGTGATAAGCGAGGGATCTATTTACAGACGACGTGAACTTCATAATAAACATAATGAAGTCTACTTTAAAATATACGGCTGCTATTTAAAAAAAACTTGTGGACTAAACTGAAGAATGCATGACAAGAGCGTTACGGAATGTGTGATCGGGCGATGCGAATGGAAGCTGAGAGGGAGGTATAAGTCAGTGAAGACAGAAAAAGAGAGTTAGGCTTCTTGTATTACTGTTGGAGAAAGAAAGAGCAGTGCATTTCTTTCCCCCTCTCATAGTCAGTTATTTTTCATGTATCTAAGAAGTTCTATTTCAGTGGTGTGCTCTAATGCACACACATTTTTTTTACTTTATTTTGAAGTAACTTCTTTACGCGCTTGACTTGGGGAGTAAGCTGATGTGCGTGACGAGAGCGTTACGAAAAGTGTAATACTAGGCGAACGGATGTTGAGAGAGAGATATAAATTTGTGACAGAATGGGAGTTACGTTTCTTATACTACTGTAGAAGTAAGACCAGTGCGTCCGCACATTTTCTTACTCTCCCTTTCATAGCGCATTCCTATTTATGTTTCGTGTATGAAGTTTCACTTCATTCGTGTGGTCTAAAGCACAAACATTCTTTTTACAATATGTTTTGTAAGTTGTCATGTAAATATTCAGCCCGGCGGCCTCCAGCTCCCCGGGGAAGCTGGTCCGGGCGACAAGCGAGGGATCTACTCACAGCCCACATGAGGGAGCGCGGCGGCTTGATACAACATAATGAACTCTACTTTAAAACATGGGCGACTGATTTTTCTTCTGTTTTCCTTTTCCAGCCTCTGTAGTGGAGATGACAAATATTTCACGTCATTCATCACCAGCCTTCACCCGCTACTGGACGTGTGGCTGTTCCATGAATGCCACGACGACTTGCTGCACACTCATTAGTGGTATAGCGTCGCGTTTCGTGCGGCCCGTAAGTGTCCGGTGGGCCACATCTGCCATTATGCTATAATCTAGGCCTAAGTACCAGCAAGTTTTGGTTTTAGAAATAGGATCGGACAAAGTTTTTAGATTTTAGTAAGAGGTCGCATCGTAGCGGATTTCGGCCGGCACGTCCGAGGGAGTGCACGTATATCTCACTCGCAAGACACCGCCGTGAATAAACGGACGTCTGCGTAGAAGTTGTGCGGAAGTCTATGGGCGTTGATACTCATCAAAAGGCACTAGTCGCCCGTGTTTTAGACCGTGTATTACGGGAAAATGTCTGAACTGATTTCGATGTAAATTTTACTAACTTGTCTAGACAACAGGTTATTCCTGTTGACGATGATGACCACCTTGAAACTTATCGTGAAACAGTTCATTTATATTCACAAAATAATAATTCATCCCAAACGTATACCCAAGTACTACACGAACGCCATAAGTTGGGACCTGGCAAGAATGCGAAGAATGCTGTCTAGCCCCGCACCTCCCCCGATGTCGCCCTAATATGACGACATCAGGGGAGGTGCGGGGGTAGAGAGCGGGGAATGGAATTTTTGCCAGGTCCCAACTTACCGCGTCCGTGAAGAACAACTGCTTAATACGCTGTAACGAGTTCCTTTTTTTTTGACTACCGATGTATACGACCGCAGACAGAGATGGGTAGATATGTAAAATGATAACAATATGTATAAGCTACAAATGAAATGTAGTGCACTGCATGCTTGCATGCAACCGAATTGGACCGACACTACCGGGGAAGTACCTCTCGCTTACACGAGACCGGCGTAAAATTGCTGTGCTGTCGCGTTTCGTGCGGTGTGTAAGTGGAGGTTCATGTAGGTAAGAGGAGAAAGGAGGGCAGCGCATATGTATAGCTTTTATGCGGATGCCTATGGGCGTCGGTAGTCATGTAAATTGCCCCCCTATACTATAAAATAAGCTACAAGTGAGAGGGAGTACCACAGGCTACTACCGCCAAGGGGTGGTTTGTGAGTTGACTACTCACACGCCGCTCGAAGTGCGATGGCCATTTGGTGGATGGTGTGAAGGAGGCCCTGGCATCTGTATGGCCGTGCGGGCTGTGCTGACGAAACTCTGCTTTTAATTTTACGATTTCCACATCGAAAACTCTGAAGGCTAAAAGAAGTTGAAATAAATAAAACGAGTGAAAATATCAAGAACCTCAAGCTTTTCTATTTACTTTAACGACCCCTATCAGTTGATAGATTGTTTTTTGAAAAGTTTGAATTTTAAAGTCGGATTCTTCCTTTTAATTCTTTAGTTGATGATACTTTAAAACTTCAGAATCCATTTTGGTTAAACTTAAACTGTTCCTGTATATCAGAATTAAATAAAAATATTCATCCATACGATATATCTTAGGTTTCCGAAATAATTGTACACAAATATACAAACATACAAACAGTTAGAAACATTCCGGAGAGCTTAGAATTTTTAATATATCATCCTAAACTCGAATATCATAGAGAGGTACATAATAAATTCCAATAATATCATACAGGTCAAATATTTGCACTTTGAAATCGGTAAGAAAAATGATACACAAAAATCACGAATATTACTTTATTTAAATTATAAACATTAATAAAATTACATTTTCAATTCTATTACGAACGACAATACTCTAATAAAATATTCAATATTCTGCTAACAATAATATTGCGTTCTGTATTTACAATATTCAATATTCACAAATACAATATAGTAGCACAACACAATAATGTATTTACATTTTGTTATTTACACAGTACATTAACACTATACAGATATGTATTGTTTATTTACAAAATATATTCTATATTCAAAAACAAATATTCGTTTACATTTACATTTCTAAAATTATCCTAAACACAAATTCAGTATGTATTCTAAATATGTACATAACTTATTTATTTATATAAAAATCCCTATTTTATTTACATCAAAATATATTTTCAGTTAAGGATTAAATAAACTTATTGCTAAATCCTATTTATTTTTACATAAATAAAATAAATAAATTTGTTAAGTTTATTAAAATATAAACTCAGTCAATAATTTTGTATTTAAATAATTAAAAGAATAGAGATTTTTACATACTAAATTTTAAATACATTTCTACTACTTTCAAATTAACAACTTTAAGAATTTAATGGCGATTTATTTAATAAAAACGAACCTCGAAGTTGACACGCTTTATAGCAACCATGATCACGAAAATATCACATAAAATATATTTTAAATAAGCCGAGATAGAGTACCAAGAGCCAAAAACTTTTCTATTGTAAGTAACCTTAACCTACTACAGCGTTTACGTTCCAGCGACAACAGCATCCTAAAAATGATTGCTGCCAGGTCCGACTGCTCCATCCAGCACCCCAGGCTCGAAATAGCCATAGGACGGACTAAATAATAATCATTTGTAAAATAATAAACTAACTAACAATACTAACATGGGATTATAAAAACTGTAACTAACACACATTCTATGGATTTTAAATCAGAAATAAAATTTTATTTATTTGTTTATTTTATTTAATAACAAAATAAACCGCGATAAAATCTTGTCAAAGTAGTATTATTGTAATGTTATATTTGCGTAAGCTTATGTTAATTAAAAGCTTCTTCTTAAAAAATCACTTAAAAATAAAAATTATTTAAAACTGGACTTAAATCTCTTTTTAATCATCAATAACAGTTAACTAGCTGGACCGACATGACCGGGAAGAACGAAGACAGAAAGATAGTGGCAACCTGTCGCCACCTACATAGTAAAAGAAAGAATAGGGCTTCGCTTGTTAAGGAGTCTTTAGTGATAAAATATAGTTAACAACTAAGAACCAGTCAAGTGCAAATCAAACACACCCACCGTGGGTTTCCGTACCATCGTATAAGTTTTACGAGTTATAATAGTTGACAAAAGTTATAAGTATATCGTATATGTTTTACAACTTATAATAGTTGACAAAAGTTATAAGTATATCGTATATGTTTTACAACTTATAATAGTTGACAAAAGTTATAAGTATCAAGTTTGGCAGGGATTCGATCCCGCGAAAGTAGCTTATACAGCTGTTTTAGCTAGTACCAAAATGCTCAACCAAATAACTAATAATATAAATCGGTAGAGTTTGTTTGTGCATTTAAACGCGCTAAACTCAGAAACCACTAGTCCTATTGCAACAATTCTTTGAGCCAGTTGTTTAGAAATGCTATAGGCTACATTTCAATACACTACGATAACAGCAACATCGTCTGCGGGTAAAACCGCGCGACGCAAATAGCTCACAAAAAGCGAAGTAATTGGCCTGATTTTCTAAAAACTCTCTACATTAAATTCGTCTCTACTCAAGGTTGTCTGGAGAATATGTAATACAAATAATGTAGGTAATAATGAATATAAAATATTAATGAGGAGGTATTTATTTATGGAATTATGACTACAGCTGTATTATCTAATTGTGTAACAGTCCATGGGCCACCGGAGACTCACATACCACGAAACGCACCAGTTCAACTGCCACTTTACTTTACTGCCGGCCCAATTCAATGCGGCGTAGCACTACGAGGTCGTACTAATATATCTTGGCACTACCCACTACCTCTTAAGGTAAATAACTTTCGTATTTCGCAGCGGTACTTGTGAATGTGTAATGAGCTATAAGCTACTCCCACGTCTTTACTTCACCTTTGTACACCTCCGAGTTGTCTAAACCACCTACTCCGAAATACCTCTACTAGGGCTGCCTACTAAATAAAATTAAACTGTGTATATTGTAGGTACGTATTAATTAAAAATTTTATTTATATTATATTTGCACGCCTAAACGCCACAATACGTTGGAAACGATATAAGAATTTAATGTAAATCTATTTTTGTACCCATATTCCGGCAAATAAAACATTTTCTTTCTTTCTTTCAACAATCTATGAATATAAAATTATTGCAATAAGGTGGTTGACCTAATTCACGGTTTATTTAACTATTTAACAAGCCCGACGTCACAGTAACCACGGTTACGGGTGGACAGACTACCCAGACTGGATTTGTTCGGGGTGTATTGAAATGTGGCATCTGATGTCATACATTAATAAAAGAATTCGAATATCTTAATATTTCAAAATCTTCTGACACTTTCATTAACGATGAAATTTTTCTGATGAACACAGAAAGTGTTTATTGTAAATATTTACAAATAATATTAAGAAGGAAGGTTCGGAGATCATAAGATAAGACTTGAGACGAAGCAAAATTAAATATTCCTTTAACAGGGGTAACGCCTCTGTGTAGTCTTTATGAGGATGGCTATGGACGTGGAAGTTATGAAAATGGCTCCGACTGCACGTTTGCCCTTCTATACTTTAAAAAAGTGTGTGCATTAGACCACACAACGAAAGTATAACTTAATTATTGATTTTCATTACCGTAGTTACAATGACAATAAAAATCATATGATATTTATTTTATAAATACAAAAAAAAATCATATAAATCGAATTTTAATTTTAAATATGAATGACAACTTCCATTGGCCACGCCCGATGTATGATTTTTGTCAATCTCTCGCCAGCTTACTCCCCATGTCAGCAGGCGTACAGAAGTTTTACTTCAAAAAACGTCCACAGATTATTATTACTATTTCAATAACCATTGACAACCCTACGCCCTGCCCACAGCCGAGGAGGCGTACGCTATCGAACTGTTTAACGTTTGATCTCAGTTCCGATAGTTCAGTGATTGAAGTTTAATTAATTACGGAGCCGATACGCTAGGTGTTGCCGCCCGGCGTCTCCCGGAGCTACCTCTAGAAGGTCAGAGCAAAGCGTCCACTACACTACTCGCTTCTATGCTTCGTCGAAGTATACCGAAGTATAAAATGCGTGCCACACACTCGGACAATCTTGCGAAGAATTTTCGAGTCAAAGGACTCGGACGCAAAAACCAACAACAAATGGAAGTCGCCCGAGACGAAGTAAAGTTTGGCGAAGTAAGACGAAGTGCCTCTCCACACTAGTATTCGCCTAGCCTCGGCCAACTTCACAAGTGGTGTAGTGAAGCCTTTATGGTTAAGTTTCGGGAATTTAATAATGAATGTAACTTGGACTAAGATTTCTCAGTATTTGCTACCTGTTCTCTTAGGTGGCACGGCTTTAATTCAAATTTCGTGGAATTGGGATGAAATTTGAAATATGTTTCACTGATTGGGGTGAAGGAGAGTGGCACGTAACCGTATGAAGTACCGTCATGATCCAGCCGCATTGAACACTCGCTCACACTAGTATAGTGGAATAAAGTAGCACGAATTAGAAATATGCTTTACATTAATATTAGTAAAGGAGATAGTCCAACATTGTACTGAGCGTAGGTTTGGTGATGATGAAATAAACAATGAAATGAAATGAATAAAAAATGAAATAAATAAAAATAAATTGTATGGGACAAATTTGACCTTTGAAGTCCACGGATTCGTTTTAATTTCAGCGATTTAATTAGTTAACCTTTGACAGCACGCCACACTAATGCAATGATGTAATACACTTCGACGCTTTAAAAATAACGAGTGATGCCATTCGCCAGAAATGACGTATTAACAGGCCCAATATCGTCATTTTCATAAATTATTGTCTACTTACATGTTGTAAAACTCGTCTAGCCTGTACTCGGTTAAACTAACTTATTTTACTGTAATGAAATCTATACAATTTTCTGTATTCTTGACAAGACCACACTCGAAATGGACCTTATTAAGAATTACTTTTTAATTACAACATTATTCATTATATTTCATTCAATTGTAACTTTATTTGAACATACAGTTCACGCGATTTCAGAGAAATCTTGTAATTTTTTCTCGTCGCTCATCTTAATGAGATTGTTCTTTTTCTTTTATGTTTATGTCAAATTTGCAAACTTAGATTTTACAGCGTCTAGACTTGAATACATTTTAGTTAACTATGTTTATACCGCAGCTCTTGTACAGTTTGTCGTCCCATCGTGTTTATGTTTGTTCTGTATATTCATACTCATAAATGTGTTGTTTGTTTGATTGTTACGCTGTCACGACAATATGTTATGCAAACATTTTTATAAAGGTATTAGAAATAACATACGACTCAAATTAAGCAAAAAAAAAAATAAAGACGCGAGCGATCGCGAACAATCTAGTATGTTATAAAGACGAAATATTTTTATTTGATTTTTTTTTAGAGAATTTAAAACTACTGGACAGATTTGGACACACTCTTTCATAGTGAGCTATATTATCAGAAAGTAACATAACAATAAATAGTCAGAGGTAGTGCTACGCTACAGGCATGCAACCGAATCGGGCCGGCACGACCGGATAGTACGTACGGCGTAGAGTGACAGCTGTGTTGTCGCGTTTTGTGCGGTGTATAACTAGCCCACGGAGGTGGGCGGAGGAAGGTGGGCTGCGCATCTGTATAACCTCTATACGGATGACTACGATTTTTTTTTTTTATGGTATAGGGGGGCAAACGAGCAGTTGTAGCCATTTTCATGACTACCGACGCCCATAGACATCTGCATAGAGAATATACATATGCGTTGCCCCTCTTTCTCCTCCCACCTCCATGGGCCACCGGCTACTTACACACCGCACGAAACGCGACAGCACAGCTGTCACTTCACGCCGGTCTCGTGTAAGCGAGAGGTACCTCCCCGGTCGTGCCGGCCCAATTCGCCTGCATGCAAGCATGCAGTGTGGCACTACCTCTTACAGAATCATTTTATTCGAAACATTAATTACGAGCATCGGTAGTCATTAAAATGGCTCCGACTGCTCATTTTTGCCCTTGTATTTTAAAAAGTAAGTAAAAAAAGATAGAGGCCTATTCCCAAAATACATAGTAGAATAATTGTAAATTAAAAATACTTATTACTACACTATGCGGATCATTTGGCATATGCACGTATAAACCGGTACAGATGGTGCTCATGACGATGTTGATAATAATTACTTGTACAAATTGTACATATCTGATGCGGGCAGGTGAGGCTTTTAGGGTAATGTCTGCGAGACGGCGCGGGGCTCTTCGCTTTACGGCGGCGGCGGGTGATTACGGCGAAGGTCTTGGCGTTGGTTAGCAACGAGGTAGACGAGCAGCTAGTCTGATACACCGTATATAGTTTACTAGCTGCGCCTCGCGGTTTCACCCGCGTAAATTTCGACTCCGTGGAAAATAGAAAATCATCCCATGGCATCCAACATTTTTTCGGGATAAATACTATCCTATGTGTTAATCCAAGTCACCCTCTATGTGTGTGCGAAATGTCATGAAAATCGGTTCACCAGTTTTTGCGTAAGGAGTAAGGAGTAACAAACATACAAACTTTCGCATTTATAATATTAGTAGAATACAGATGTGTTTTACTTCTTTTGGGGGGTTTTCCATTAACATCTATACCAAATAGCATATCTCTTACGGTGGAGTCCTGTGAGAGGCACCTCCCCGGTCGCACTGCCCCTATTTAGCTATTTTTTGGGATCGCGTGAAAAGAAGTGATTGACTTACAACTATTGTAAAACGCATCTAGAGATCTATGTTCCCTTTCACGATTTGTATTCATATTTATATGCTGTAAACGGGTACAGGTTGTTGGGTAATGTAGGCGTCGGGGTGTATCTTCGAATAAACCGTCGGATGTTGTGAGTGTAGTGTGTTAACCTTAATGTTTCGGATAAAATAATCAGCATCAACTGCGGGTAGTTCGAAGAACTCGCGCGGCTACGGAACAGTGACCATACTACTACTCTTGAGTACATGTGTTCTGTGACAGTGACACCACGGAGCATCGGTCTACTCGTGACGGCGTTGCATTACGGCCGAAACGTCGAGAGTCGAGGTAAAGACTTCGATTTCATAACACGATTATGAGGAACATTTTTTCGGGATAAAAACTATCCTGTGTTAATCTAAGTTAACCTCTATGTGTGCCGAATGACATGAAAATCGGTTCAGCATTTTTTGCGTGAGGGAGAAACAAACAAACAAACAAACATACAAGCTTCCGCATTTATTATATTAACGTCCATTGAAAAGTGAGGCCAGATGTGGCCTTATGGGAATTACAACTGATTTTGTTGAGAGGCCAGATCTGGCCTTGTGGGAAGAGAGAGTTTGTAAATATGAACACAAATCGTGAAAGCGTGAAACAATTTAAGTCCCGTTTACAGTATATAAACATCTATGTTCCCTGCTACAAAGGCGGCTCATCTGTGTAGGAGCGAGCCATCTGCGCAGGACTTTATACTGCAGGTATAGTACACAAGTGTTTTTAGAGACACAAGTGCACACTCTTCCTTCATTGAACCAACACGACCTGACAGAAATCAGGTGCAAAACAACTGCTTAACCGGCTAATGGAGGCACAGGGGTTCCCCAACGCCAACTCCAGAACTCCGGGACTTGTATTAGAAATTGAGAATGAAAAACCAGAGATTGGAACCCGGGACCTCACGTTTTTGGTTGAACAAAATAACCACTAGACCAAGAGGCAGT
>LUGF01002386.1:210168-221683 GCA_001625245.1 Calycopis cecrops
GAAGAGATTCCTGTATGGAATAAGCTGTACCTTTGTACTTGACTTGTAGTATATCTCTGTTTAGCATATAAGTTTGTTTCCATGTACATAAATTGTTAAATAAATAAATAAATAAATTAAATAAACATACAAAATATAATTCTCCCGCAAAAATATTTGAAAGCGTTCCCCATGAAACGTTCCTGTATCTATTTGAAAACAAAACACACTACGGTAAAGTAGCGTTTGACTTTTGGTTCGAAGGTCAGACCTACTAATGTTTTAAAGGATATTTCTGTTTGTTTGTTTCGAATAGGCTCCAGAACCGGTCAGTTTAAACATTCTATCGTGAATAGAAAGCTTCATCATCTGAAAGTATCGTAAGTTATACTGATACTAGCTGCGCCCCGCGGTTTTACCCGCGTAAATTTCGATCCCGCGGAAAATAGAAAATCATTCCATGGCATCCCGTAGGAACATTTTTTGGGGTTAAAAATGTATAATCTATCCTATGTGTTATTCCAAGTAACCCTCTATGTGTGTGTCAAATTTCATGAGCAGTTTTTGCTTCAAGGAGTAACAAACAGACAAATAAACAAATCAACCAACAAACAAACAAACGTACAAACTTTCGCATTTATAATGTTACTAGGATTATAAAGCTAAAGAAAAAGCTTAGTTGTACCCACTAGTCTCCAGGACTCCTGGTCTGAATCGAATAATTCTTTCAGTGTTCCGTTGATCCGTTCGTCCGTATTGTCCCGTTTATCGAGAAGGGCACGACACACGACAACATTACGAAAAGAAGTGGAATACGCGGGTTATGCGGGTGAATAATTTACTACGATTGAACAATCTCTATTTTTAACGTCCATCGAAGTGGGTGATAGTGTTTTGTTAATCCTGTTTTTCTGCGTGTGTCCGAAGCAGGTATCAAGGATTTTGAAATTTGGATGATGAATGCTTTGTGAAATACACTTACCTCGCCATCCACGCGCAACCAGCTATTAACACACCGTGCAGCTGTCACTTCAAGCCGGTGTCGTGTACGCGAGTACCTCCCCGGTCGTGCCGGGCCAGTTCGACTACTCTCAGTACTCACGTAATATTTTCACTATATACAAAGTTCTATTCAACACAAATGCAATATGATGTTGAATGCGTATTTCCAAATCAGTATATCCCTACTAATATTATAAATGCGAATGTAAGTTTGTTTGTTACCCTTTCACGCGAAAACTGCTCAACCGATCATCATGAAATTTTGTACACATGTTCTTGGAGGTATTAGAAGTAACATAGGATAGCTTTTATCCCGAAAAAATGTTCCTGAGGGATGCCATGGAATGATTTTCCACGATATCGAAATTTACGCGGGCGAAGCCGCGGGGCGCAGCTAGTACAAAATAAATCAGTTTTAACAAAAATATAATACGACTGGTAAATACGTATTTCAAAACTACTGTAATTTAACACAAATGAGAACAATATCTGAGCACCGAAGTCCAGTGGCTTGGAGCAAGTTGCCTGGTGTGTCCTACGTCAAGTCCTGAAGTCCAGTGGCGTCTAAGTACCGAAGTCCAGCGGCCTGGAGGACGTTGCCTGGTGTGTCCTACGTCTAAGTACCGAAGACCAGCGGCCTGGAAAGTTGCCTGGTGTGTCCTACGTCTAAGTACCGAAGACCAGCGGCCTGGAAAGTTGCCTGGTGTGTCCTACGTCTAAGTACCGAAGTCCAGCGGCCTGGAAAGTTGCCTGGTGTGTCCTATGTTTAAGTACCGAAGTCCAGTGGCTTGGAGCAGGTGGCCTGGTGTATCCGCATCACGTCCGCCGAGGTGGACTTGACGCAGTTGTTGAGGTGTATGTCCGAGGAGGCGTTGGAGTGCTCCCGCCGCTGGCAGTCGCGGGCCACCTCGCCGCAGAGGGACCTGGGGGAGCAGAGGGACATGGTTTACAGCAAGAGGTAGTGCCATGCTGCAAGCGGAGTTGAGGCGGCACGACCGGGGAGGTAATCGCTCGCATGATACCGGCGTGAAGTGATAGATATGTTGTCGGGTTTCGTGCGGTTTGTCAGTAGCCGGTGGATTGTAGGGGAACGAGGGCAATAGTCATGTGGACAAAATAACATGCACACAAACCAGCAACCGCATTCTTTGACTATTACACCCAAAACCAACGCGTCTGCAAGACACCTAGTTTTGCGGATGTCTATGGGCGGCGGTAGTCACTAACCACCTGCTAGTTTGCCCCCTATACCATAAAAAAAAAAGAATTCTCTCTCCTTGAGAGAACTCTCTCTTTTTTTCTCTCTCTCTCTCTCTCTCTCCTTGAGATACTGTAAAAATCTTCAAAATTCAGTTACCTGCAGCAAGAGTCCAGCGTCTTCCTGAAGGCCGCTCGGAAGTCCCTGTTGAAGTACGCGTATATGAGGGGGTTGAGCGCCGAGTTGAAGTAGCCCACCCAGAACACCGCCGCCACCACCGGCGGGGGCGAGGGGCAGGACTCCCCGCAGAGAGCCGTTATTATGTACCTGGAGGTGGGTTGCTATTAGTATTGGAATTAAACATCAGGTGACCCAACTGCTCGTTTGCCTCCTATGCTATTAAAAAAAAATATGAATAAAATTAAAGCTAAAGTCCGACAAGGCGTCTCTGGGACCTCTCAACGGATATACCACTGACGGCCCATGGAGGGCGGAGGAAGAAGGGCAACGCATCTGCGGGTATGCGGATGTCTATGGGTGGCGGTAGTCATGAAATTGGCTTATTCTGCTCGTTTTCCCCCCAATGCCATAAAAAATAGACATCACCACTTGGTGATTGTTGATGATCAATTAACATTAAAGAGTGTTCTCGTGTTCCATGGCACGGTCCCATCGTAGCCGATTCAACTTGGACTGTGAGCTAGTCTAGGTATTTAATAGGTCTCCTACTTGTTGCTTGGATGATACTAATTCCATCAGATCAAGGGTATTATCATTTCCCTTCAACGACTGAGGACTTCCGTTAGTTTTGTGGTATTTCTGGTTCTGAATATTCGTTCGTTGTGTCATGACTCGCTGATCTAAGAAAAGGGGGTCTATTTTGAACCATGGAACAAATAACGTTCAACGTAGGGCTGTACCATTAGCCATGAACATAGCATGTGGCTCCTCTGCGATGTTTCAAACACCACTGAGTGAATAAAGCTAAGTGAAAGAAAGTACATTAAAAAGTAAAAGAACTGTAAAAAACTGTCTTCTCTGTAGAAGCCTGACCTTCAACTCAAAACCTGTCCAACTGAACCACTGCTACTTAAATATTCAAGTTCCCCGTCATTTTTTCAACTAGAAGTTGTGTGACGATGTTAAGTGATAACGGCCACAGACATCCGCAACACGAGACGCGTTGCCAACATTTAACGATGAGTAAGCTTAGCCAACGTGACGGGCTCTCTAACACAATCAGCTTTTAAGTTAGAATAGTATTTATGTATCATATACTTTATGTATCATCTTGATACATCTCTTTTATTTGTGACCAAGTACCTAAATGTATTTTCTTTTTTTTCTTGAAGATGACGGATCATAGTATGAGGAGTTAGCAGCTTTAGTTAAACCTAGGGTCAATTGAATAGGGGTGCTGTTCTTTGTCTTATAAGGCTTAATTGCAGAGGAGGCTTTTGCGCACAAGAGTAGGTATGGGAAACTCATTCGATTTCATTGACGTTTTGTGTTGTCTGTGGTGCGAGATGGATCATAGAGTTAGCAGTTGAGATGCGTTGATGATCAACAGTTTCGGGCACTTGTGACGTGCTAGCAGGTGAGGCAGCACTGTTGACAGGTAAATTAAGTAGGTTTTTTATATTTGTCGGAGCCATTTTCACGACCGATGTCTGTAGACATCCGCGTAGAAATTGTACCCATGCGCTGCTGTCCTTCCTCAACCTTACATAGGCCACTTACGCACCGCACGAAACGCGACAGCACAGCTGTCACTTTACACCAGTACCGTGTAAGCTAGAGGTACCGTGGTCTGCGTAGTTCAGCTGCATGCAGCGTGGCACTACCTCTTATTATCGTACATAAGTCCAGGTCAAAGCGCGTGAAAGCTCTTCCCCACGTCATCATAAACGTTTCAAGTTCATAGAACATCTAAATATATATTCTCCCGTGTTAGACGTCCTACTCCACATGGCCTATTATTACTTGCCTGTCTGGCTAACGACCTACATATATATTTAGGTTCGACCTGTTACACTTATTATAGCAGCCTTTAAAATAGCTGGTTCAATCAATTATTATAGTGTGTAACTTTTACTCGACATAGAATACCTTAATCAAGATCATATTGTCGTGTGTTAGAGAGTGTGACAATGTGTGTGTGCCAAAAATGAGTGTGCGATTTCGCATGTCTGTCTGTCGCATTTCTTGCAGTGTGAGATTCCGGTGGCTAATAGAGAGAGAGACAAGGAGAGAGGAGAGCAACGCTTCTGTGTAACATCTACGCGAATGTCTACGAGCGTCGTCAATAAAAATGGATCAGACTAGGTAATCGTTTGTCGACAGAGATTTATTAGAAAAAGAAATTACATAACAAAGTTGAATTTTTCGGATAAAGAATACTAGCCAGTATACAGCTGTTGACATCACAAACGTTTTCCGGGATACATCAGTTCATAGTCACATTATACGCATAAGTACTTATCTTTTAAAAAATATTAATATTAGTATTTATTATACCTAGATCGAATGACATTTTAATAATAATGAATGGCTTTATCTATCGCATTAGATAACTGTTATAATATACAATAAATGATTTCAAATAAAATATAAAAATTAATACATAGAATACCATAGAACTTACCATAGAAAAAACGGCAGCCAGCACGCCAGAAACGCCGACATGATGATGCCGAGCGTCCGCGCCGCCTTCCTCTCCCGCTTCATCTTGCTGGCCAGCGGCTGCAGCTGCACGCTGTGCCGCTCGCGCATCACGTCCATGCTGATGCCGTTGATCTGCAGGTGCTTGTCCAACAGGAGGGCCGCTACTTTACTCCTGCATCAGAGAAGAGATTTAAAAAAGCCATTCATAAAATGTAAGTGCACAAAATTCATAAAAATGTTCATAAGAAAATTCATAAGAAAGTTCATAATAAAGTTCATAAAAAAGTTCTATTCATTCGTTAATTACATCACATTTTATAAGAGCAATACCGAAACTTAACTGGGTATAGAATATTATTCCCGTAGTTTATTGCAGTAGTGTGTATTCGAATTTGTATTTACCTTCCATCCTTTATCATACAAATGATCTTTAGCGACTTTTTTTTTATTTACTATATCAAAAAAATTATACGTTTTCTGGGATTATATACAACATTGATAAAAGCGAGAGGCATTACATAAAACCACGTATACTATAAGTGCCTAACTGCCTACTGTTATTCCGAATCTATTAAAAAAGTATACTAGGAGTATACGAAAATACTTTTGTCAAAAAAGTTAAATAGATCGATAGTTAAGAAAAAATGTAAATATCCTCTGGACTGACCTGTCGTGACACGTGTCGGCGACGGCGAAGTCGCATTTGTACCTATACAGCAGTCTTTCCCAAAGTGGGCGATAACGCCTCCTTGTGGGCACTAGATGCTCAGAGGGGGGCGGTAAGGGGGCCAGAAACGATGTAATTGTCTTTGAATATCAAGGTGTAATAACTAATAAGGGGGCGATACGAAGTAACTGATTTTCAAAGTGGGCGTTAGACGAAAAAGTTTGGGAACCTGTGCTATACAGCGAGCGGCAAGGTCACACGATCTAGTCAGTTGACCACGAGGTCAGCTGACGCATATATCGTGTAAGAAAAAGCTTTTGAAAATTCCTCTGGCTAAACTATTGCTCCGATTGATCTGATTTTTGTTGTGTAGCCTGGAAATGATACACTAAATATGCGGATTCATTTAATGCCTCTCGGTTTTATCAACCTTGTATTTCATACCAACGGGAATTATGAGCATATACATTAGATGACCTTACATTGCGACCGTGTTCACTCACTGTGTATCAAAAGAGCTACAAATATAATTTTGTCTTAGTTTCTTTGTGATAGAACTACTAATTGCAATAAAAATATTTTAAAGGATTTTTTTTAACATTTTAGATTTTTCATCTGCATATTTATAGTTAAGGTGGGCAAACGAGCAGTCAGAATCTTGTCATGACTACCGGCCCTCACGAACATCCGCAGGATTGTCATGCTGACGCGTTCACGTCCTCGCCGTCTCCCCTTCAATAGACGACGCGTTACGTAACGTAACGTTACACGTTATCATGTGAGGCAATATTACCAATACTGTTAATACTACAGATAAAAAAATACGCATAATTTTAAATCAGTTCAATATTATATATCAAAATATATATTTTTCCATTAAATCTCTCCGAGCATTCATCCGCATATCTAAAATGTATGTTAATCAAAGTGGCAACAGTTAACAAAAGCCACCCGCACCAGCCAATTAATTACGCTTCATGCATATTAATATTGTTCTTACACGCGAATCATACAATTTACGGCGCGTATCATCGTGATAATCATGCATGCATGCATTGTTCGTATTATAATTAAATATATTCGTCAGCAATTTTACGGCTGTTAATAACGTGCGCCGTTTTGCTGAGCTTTTCAATTGCTGTTTTTCGTATTAAACGGCCATATTGAGACTTTGCGGATATAAGTGATTGGAATTTTCCCTCGTTTTGTTGCTAAATAAATTGTTATATGCTATATAGAGTTTTGGTGTCAATACAATAATATATGTATTGTGAATCTAAAATGGCCGTCATATTATGGTCGATATAATATTCACTTGTAAGTTGTCATGGGTAGGTATTAAATGGTCTTGGTTAGTAGAATACAGTTGAGTAATAAAGAAACAAAAATTCAAGATGGCGATTATCCCAAAATGGCGGACTTCATATTCATTGCAATAAAATCTGTTTAAATTAAAAATTGTTTTCAATAATTTGATTTAAAACTAACTCAACGCTTTATACAAAATTAAATACAACAAATAAAAAAAAACATTCTCAAAATTACTTTTATTTTTACAAAAATCTACTTAAAATGTCAAAGCGTCCTTTTATACCTTATAAAGAAGAATATACACGTTTGACCAGTCTATATCTATAATTATTTTAATTTTTTGCGGTATATGGCGGCAAACGAGCAGTCGGAGCCATTTTCATGTCTACCGACGCCCATAGACATCCACATAGAAGCTATACAGATGCGCTGCCCTCCTTTCTCCTCGCACTTCCATGGGCCACCGGCTTATATTGCTTTCTTTATATTTTTTTATAAATTTATTATATTATTTAAAGCTTAGCAGCAATAACTTCGAATCTAGGCTCTAAATACCCGAAACCTACTAACATTATAAATGTGAAAGTTGGTATGTTGAAACACATTGGCACAGATATAAAACTACTCCTGCTAGTAAATAGTTAACCATATTTACTTATTAATAGATTATGTGGAATTTTATCCCCGTGGATATGGCACGATAGCTACACTGAATAAATTAAAGACTACCTCATAAAAATCTGGTTTGATCCCATCTTGAAAAGCCTTAGATGTGTGGAAATATAATGAGAAGAAAATGAATATAGATAAAATAAAACATATTATAAATAGCTTTCAAGAAACAACTTTCAATTGAAGTAATGTATACTATTTGTCATAGATATTAATAAACTAATACTACTTATCTTTCAAAATTACAATCAAAAGAGGCTTAATAGGGAACAAGCTGCCACGCTTACTAGTGGCTGAAATGTCAACCGAATTCTGGCAAATTTTCGTTTGTACGTATGGTATGACATATGTCAACTTGTCATTGTCTCTTGCTTAGTGTTTTGCTAGCACTTGATTATTAAAATTATCACTATGGCCCGTTACATTAGGTGAATGTGCTGCCTCTATGTTTCGTGCGCGGACCCTATAAGTTTCCAAGTTAATAAAAATACTGCTGCTTAAAAGCGAAGCTTCTGCTGTTGCCCCACTAGAGAACAGTTAGCGGCCGCGCGGTTACGCGTTACAAGGCAGTTACAGCGCTCAGTTCAATAAAACAGCATCGATTTGAACTTTATTACTATTTCACATGCCACGGTCGTGTAGGAGCCGCTAATGACCACTCGGTGGGGGGGNGGGGGGAAGTGATGTAATACTCGTCATCAATTTGTAGAGCATTGCAGCCGAATTGGGTTATCATGGCCGGATTAATGGTTTTTATTTTTTTAAAGTAGGTTTCACGCGCGTTCAATTTCTAAGAAATCCATATAAACTTCAACACCCTATTTCACCCTCTTAGGGATGGAATTTATAAAAATCCTTTCTTAGCAGATGCCTACGTCATAACATCTACCTGGATACCAAACATCAGCCCGATCCGTCCAGTGGTATGGACCAAAAAATTGTTCATTCATAACAAGCGTTGTCAGGTGTCCCGATTTCCAAGGGTCTGCTGACATGTCCCAATTCACCCTTGATCGGGACGCCAAATGTCCCGATTTTTCGATAACCCCCCTTAGTCCACATTTGGATCGACTGGTGAAATCGAAAAAGTTGTTACTCCATAAAATTTGATTCGTGGTTTAACTCTAACCGTAACGCCTACAAAAACCAGTTCTTTCTTGCAGTAGCTGTCCCGATTTCAAAACCAAAGTCCCGATTATTTTAACCTTCCGTCCCGATTTTTAGCACACTGGACCTGGCAATACCATTCATAACTGAATATAGACAAAGAATTAAATTCGGTCCAGTAACGCAGTAGCAAAGAGCATATTCGAAACAAACAAAATATTTCGTGCAAATAAGTCCATTGATCATGGTTACACACGCCCACATGCATAGTGCATACACATACCTATTATGCAAATGCTATTTCGTTCTACCCTTAAATGAGCTAGAAATATTCAAGCCGCACGAAACTCGATGGCATAACTGTCTTACTAGCGGTGTCATGTGAGCGAAAAATAGTAGTTTATGCAACTGTCGTATAATGACGGGTATTAAAACTCGAGTGTGAGTTTTTGAAACGAGCATAGCGAGTATCAAAATAGTAACACGAGTGTTTTAATACCCGTGTTATATGCAGTTGCATACACTACTTTATCTTCACTAATGCAATTAATCAATTAATAAAATATTGCGAAACATTAAATTCATGCCTACATCACAGCGAGCGCCACCATTAAAATCTAACCAATGAGAGCGCAGCTGCAGAGCGCCCAGGGCCAATCAGGAGCGAGCGCGCGCTGTTAAGGATTTTGACATAAGGCTCTCTCACCACTCTCTCTCTCTCTCTCGCTCTCACACAGTGCTATAATGAGATTTTACGATACCGATTTGGATATTATAACATCATGTCAAATTGCTTAAATTGAGTTTTTTGTTGTCTGAGCTATAACAGTAGTTATTATAAGTCAAGTATTGGAAACATAAGTAGAATGTTACAACATTAGTGTAGATAAAAGTCATTTCGCATGTAGTGGCTGCATGCGTGCGTGTAGCTGAATTGGGTCGGCACGGCCGGGGAGGTACCTCTCGCTTACACGAAACCGGCCAAGCCGCGAGCTCAAGCTAGTTAAACCCTTCTAAGTACACTTTAACAAGTCCTTCGTTTATTTCCGCATACTGGCAACATTACAATATAACGACAATACGCCTCCAACACTATAGAGCCTGTAAGGGCTTTTACTTCCAATGTCAATGTTGCTATTTACTTTGAATTCGATATTTGCTGTGTGCTTATGAGTTCCTAGTACTTTATGTTTTGTTTCCTTATTCGTTACCAACGGGGACGGTTAGAGGTAGTGCCATGCTGCAGGCGAATTTAGTCGACATGTTTTTTTTTTAGTGTTAGTGTTTCATGACCACCGATACCCATAGACATCCGCATACATGTTATGCAACCGATTTGGGCCGGCACGACCGGGGAGGTACCTCTCGCATACACGAGGCCGGCGTGAAGTGACAGCTGTGCTGTCGCTTGCGGTGTGTAAGTAGACGATGGCCCATGGAGGCGGAGGAGGAGGCATCTGTATAGCCTCTATGCGAATGTCTACGGGCGTTGGTAGTCTTGAAAATAGCTCCGACTGCTCGCTTGCCCCCCTATACCATAAAAAACCACTATAACATATCCTGCGCAGATGGCTCGTCTCTATAGACATGGGGCGCCGTAACCAAAATTCAGTTAAAACATTAATATTTCTATATAGTATACCTTTATATTCTGTATCCATCTGTATCTGAGTCCCATTCAGTCCCGTCCTAGCTATAAAGTTGTCTTCTAACTTTACCTAACTCCCTAAGAGTTTCCACTCAGTACACTTCGAGAATGCCATTAATTTGTCTGTCGGTTTATTGAAATGGAATTTGTAAGGTTTTTGAACAGATTCCAAATAAGCTCACCTGTTGAAGAATTAAATCAAATTATTTTATTCAAAACAGGATTTTACAATTTATTTTTGAATGATGATTCTACTGGTTCAATTCTAGGTCTGGTCTGAAAAGAACCGGCGAAACAAACTCTGCTCGACCGATTATATCTATATACATAAAACTCAAATGTGATCTATCAACACACAGCCCAACCACTGGACGGATCGAGCTGAAATTTGGCTGCAGGTAGATGTTATGACGTAGGCATCCGCTAAGAAAGAATTTTTAGAAATTCAACCCCTAAGAGGGTGAAATAGGGTGTTGAAGTTTATATGGATTTCTTAGAAATTAAACGCGGGCGAAACCGAGGGGCACAGCTAGTTTCAATTAAGTTACAATAACATTTACATATAATTGAAACTCAATTAGATATACAGTGAAACCTGGATAATTGGGATCTCAAGGGTCCAATACCTACAAATGTACCAATTAATCCAGGGTCTCCATTAATCCAATTTTCCAACAAAACAGGTTTAAAATTTTAGTTGTCTCACTTCCAGAGGTCCCCGCGTACGTAGGTCGAATACTCAAACCGCCAAAGAAGAGAATTTTATTTCCACATTTTTTGTGTTACATCCCAGAAATTATTTTATCTTTTACCCTTTTACACAAAAGTTATTTATGATATTTTTAAATATACTAATTAAATGATTATGGTCATATATGTACTACCACGACTGAGCATATATGGAATAGAATAGAATATTTACTTTACATGTTTGGAAACCATCCAACGATTTGAAACACCCACGAATGGTGGAAACAAACAACGCGAAAATTTACATAATACATTAGTAAAACATTTAATAGCTGAATCTGGCTAACGGGGAGGTACCTCTCCGTCATACGATACCACTTCACATGTGACAGCTACTCCATCACGTTTCGTACAGCTTATGAGTAGCCGGTGGCCTGTAAGTTGTCTTTAAGAACCCACTAACAACGACAACGCTCCGATCGATCGATCAATGATCCTTTAGTAAGAGGTAGTGCGGCACGACCGGGGAGGTACCTCTCGATCACGCGATACGGTGTAAAGTGACAGCTGCGACTGT
>LUGF01002388.1:0-10714 GCA_001625245.1 Calycopis cecrops
CCCCCTTATACCATAAAAAAAAAAAAAATAAAAAAAATAAATATTAATATAATTAGGTATTTGTTAACTCAAATGATCTGTTTTAAAAGATAAAATATATACATTAGGGATTAAAAGTAAAAAAAAGTTAAAATTTACTTAGGTACTATAAATAATTTATTATGTGCGACTTAAAACTACAGATGTTAGACAGGTATAAACGAACCTGGTGTGTCTTGAAGAAATTACAATTGAAACGTCTTAATTTTTTTTTGGTTTTCATAACCGTGATTTTATCTTAGGCTGTATCTTTTACTTCGGTATACGTTTTGGCCAGCCAAAGACAGTGTTCTGAACCACATGTGATGCCATCTAGGCGTGTTCAGCATAATTAATGTAATACCGGTGTGGGTCGCGTGAGGCCGCGTCGGTCGCTGCCGCGCTGTTGCGACGCTTGAGTTTGTGAGTAGCCGCCATGTTGTTGCATCTCTTGAGAGATCGATCGCGTAGTTAATTGTTTACGCCTTTTTGCTTTTCGATTATTGTTTGTTTGCCGGAGATCAGTCGCGTCGTTGTTAATTGCAGACGCCTAATATCGCATTGAGATTTGAGTTGTGATCTCTAATATAATTTACGTGTTGTTTTCCCTGTTAATATTATCGGGAGTGTAAATTAATTGTTTGGACTAATATATGAACTTGTGAATAATTGGACAATTGAGAACCCTGTTGCGGAAGCTTGCTGCAGATTCATCTGTCGGCGGATTGGGGTTTTACGGGAAGCTAAGTATATCTCATTGCATGTGTGAAATTTATGGCCATAAGTTTTATGTAGTAATGTGATATATTAAGCCGGTCTCCAAATACGCAAGGTAATTGCATTAATTTTAAGATTTAATTTAGCTCTGCGTAATCGCAGACAAGGTTCATTCTGATTTGAGCCCTGTGTATAATAATTCACTTCCACTGCGCAATAAATCCAGGGTTAGAATAGAACAGCCAGGAAAAATAGAAAATATTCCAAGTTTGTTTAAGTGTGAACCTGCTTATAGGTACAAAAAATTCAGTTGCTCGAAACAAAGAAGCTCATTTATTCAATTACGTCTTCCAACCGTAGACATGTTGGGGTTGATGATGATGAATGCTAGTGTCAGTTAATTTATTTTTTAGCTTAAGCAGTCACTAAAATTGCGCTTACAGACGCCACTTGTTATCTTACACGTTTTACGAGTCGGAATCTTAAAGCGTAACTAGAGAGTTTTTACTTAAAAACTTTTTACAATTACTTTTTTCACCTCGTATACGTTTAGATGCTGTGAAATGAGAACATCATTGAAGATGCATCAGACCAGTGTGATACGTAGATCGCCAAGGAAGTGCTGTCACCTTCTCGTGGCGGGGGGCTTGCATGCCTCTGTGATCCCCAAGGCTATGCCGGACACAGCTAACCAAACCGAAAAAGCTTGGAAGAAGACGTCATACTCAGAGCAGCTCAGCTGGAAGGTCCTCCACCCGTCCCTCTGATTTAGCAGATTTCGGCGTGGATTAGGACGATCGGCGTGGCATGCGCCGTTAGAGCACTGGGACCAGGGGTCGGGATGGGTACCTGATCCCATTGATTGCACGGTTCCAACGGAGTAGGGATTGTTCAAAGGCAGCCGGACAGTCTCCAAGGAGGACAAGTCTGGCCTCTTCGCCATGGCCAGCCTATCGCTTTTGGGATCCTGTTGCTTGCAGATCCGGGATCGTCCAATAAAAGCGGCTGAAGGCACACGCAAGGGTTTAGCCGGTAGTGCATCCGTATTTGCGCACTGTACCTGGTTGAGCCTTCCGGGCTGCTGGGTAGCGTACGTAAACGCATTTCCCCGATTTACCAAAAAAAATCCCCTAATATAAAAAAAAATATGTATTCATATGGTCATAGGCGCAAAAAAGCAGTCGGAGTCATTTTCATGACTAACATCTGCATAGAGTCTATAAAAATGTGCTGCACTCCTTTCTACCCCACCATCCTGTCACTTTACGCCGGTCTCGTGTAAGCGAGAGGTACCCCGGTCGTGCCGGCCTAATTCGGCTGCATGCAAGCATGCAGTGTGGCACTGCCTCTTACTAAAAAGACTTATTCGAAAGACTCCAAACGCTCGATTTCATTGCAATAGAAACTCAACGGCATCGTTTATACTAGTCTGACACACATATCAACTGCAGAAGTATTATTATTATAATAAACAATCAGAATTGCTTGTGACCACCCAACTTATATAGGTACATCAACATAAATGTTAAATACTTACAATGATAATGCAAAATCATAAAAGATAATCATATCATACATCACCGTAGATTACAGAGCAATATTTATCCGCCACATAAAAATATTTTACAAAGAAGCGAAAAACAAGAGCAGCAAATAAACCGACGCGAAATATTCGCAAGCTGTTTGGGATAAAAATCGTTTGCTTGTAGCCCAATTCTATAAAAAAAAATATTGTCGAATTTCGCGATAAATGAGAAATGCCCTGGTGTATGTTGGACACAGTAGAAAAAAGTACATCTACATTTTTAATACTTCTTCACTGTTGAGAATGATGCATGATTGGACCCATCGGGTGGGAACCGGAGCAGGCACTCATTTTCTTATTGGAACACTTTTTTAACGTTAAATTAATAAACATCGTTTAATGAGCTGAAGTAATTGCACCGCTCAGTTTGACGGACAACTTTTTTAATTATCAACTTCAACTTAGCACGTTCCGTTAATAATTTTAATTGAGTTTTTATCCATAATTTGTAAAATGGATATTTACAATTTGCCTTTATGTAAAAACTAGCTGTGCCAGGCGGTTTCACCCGTTTAATTTCTAAGAAATCCATTTAAACTTCAACACCCTATTTCACCCCCTTAGGGGTTGAATTTCTAAAAATCCTTTCTTAGCGGATGCCTACGTCGTAACATCTATCTGGATGCCAAATTTCAGCTTGATCCGTCCAGTGGTTTGGGCTGTGCGTTGATAGCTGGCTATGTCACGTTTGAGTTTTATATATTTAGATGATAAAATACCTGAACTTCTTTACTTGTTCTTTGTTTAGAGTATCAGACAGTATCTATCAATATTACAATTGTTTTTATCTAATCATAGTGTCGTTTATACGTAGCTGTGTTTATAAAATGTTTAAATAGAATATATCTTAACATAGTTGGTAAGTTATCACGTCCATAAATTATAATATTGATAGACATGACATTTATCTAAGTTTCATGGATACCACGGTTCCATGGTATTCAAAATAAACATGAAAAACTAGGCACCGAAAGGCACAAAACAACCATCAGAATCAAATGTCGCGGCGGGCTGGCAGCTGTCGCACCACGTGCAATGTCGTGCTGTCGAGTTTGTTGTTCACAAAACAAAGAACTGGTGACGTCACTCGGGTAGTGGGTCAGCATCAGGTGTCAACTAGGGCACATACAACTCTAGACTACATATTACTGGTATATTATAGGATACTAGTATGGAAGACTAGATTGTGTATTTAATTTTAAATATTAGTTTATAAAAGTTTATGCAACTGTCAAATAATGAAGGGTATTAAAATACGAGTGTGATCTTTTGAAACGAGCGAACGCGAGTTTCAAAATAGTAACACGAGTGTTTTAATACCCGTGTTATATGCAGTTGCATACACTACTTTATCTTCACTAATGCAATTAATCAATTAATAAAATATTGCGAAACATTTAATTCATGCCTAAGCTACGTCACAGCGAACTCGACGACATTAAAATCTAACCAATGAGAGCGCAGCTGCAGCGCGCGCAAGGCCAATCAGGAGCGAGCGCGCGCTGTTAAGGATTTTGACATAAGGCTCTCTCACCACTAACTCTCTCTCTCTCGCTCTCACACAGTGTTATAATGAGATTTTACGATATCGATTTAGTTATTATAACATCATGTCAAATTGCTTAAATTGAGTTTTTTGTTGTCTGAGCTATAATAGTAGTTATTATAAGTCAAGTATTGAAAACATAAGTAGAATGTTACAACATTAGTGTAGATAAAAGTCTTAATAATGTCATGTACAGATTTCAGTGAAAGAAACGTCTTACCTTTAAAGCTGGCTTCTCACTGCGCGTGCTACTACGCGCCGCGCCGCTCCACGCGCAAGGACGCGCCACGCGACACACCGCGCCACCCAACGGAAACTGGCGCGGCGCGGCGCGTACCGTTGGTTGGTGGATGAATGTGTGTATATATGTATTTAAGTATCGATCGCCTACACTCGCGAGCCAGCGTCGCGCTTTTGAAGTTACCGACTTTTAGCGGATAGGTCGCGCCGCGCCGCGCCTGCACGCGCCGCGCCGCGCCTAGCTCTTCACATTGCGCGGGGCGCGTGCGGGCGCGGCGCGGCGCGGGCTAACACGCGCAGTGAGAAGCCAGCTTAAAAAATGCCAATATATTTTATAATATGTATATTGCAATTATAATTTTAGTAGTTAACTAAATTAAAAGAGCACCTGTGGTTTCCAAATAGCTGTTCCAATATCCCATTCCGAAACATACTCCAAAAACTAAATCAGTTGCATTTCAATCTAATTAATAGCATCAAAATACTTTACTATTTTAATGGGAAAATACAATTGAATAATGATTGTTATTTAAAAATCCTAATAGTAAATATATTAAACTTGCATTTTATGAAGCTTTAGTCTCTTATTTAACCTGGGTTCTTAAAGAAAACAGCTTACTCTTATTTAGAAGGCCGGCAACGCGCCAGCAAAGCACTTGCTCGTTTGAGCCTTATCCTATAAAAAACCCTATCTTGTTTATATAAATCAATACATAATTGATCGTTGACTGCGCGAAACAATAGCACGTCAGGCTCATAATATAGTTAGTTGGTCCCAATATGCGAGCTCGAACAAGCGGCGCGGCGGTTTCCGCGCGGCTGGCAGCAGCGCGCCCCGCTGCCTCCATCTACCGGCTAATTACGACTACAGCGATAGTTAAAAATGTAACTCGTGCATTAGACGACGTAAATAGTGCTCGTGAATATGTGAATATGTGTGTATAACACAGGAGAATGAGCAACATATTTAATGTTATTCTGATATGGTTTGTTACAACGCACATAGTGTGGTTTTGCATTAACCGTATAAAGTTACGTGCAGATTTTAATTGATAAATACATTGCGTAAAAATATACATGACGTACAATATTTATATCAGACAAAATACCTATGATATTTTTTTAATGTTAATGACTTAAGCTTTTAATAAACAAAGTTCATCGGCTATTGATTAGATGTAAACCGATATATAAAGATCATTTACATCCTGCTTAGACGGACGACGGGCGACAGAGACGGAGATAAGGGCTTATTAAATTATATGCTCATGCTTCTTGACCTACGAGCATACCCATAAGTACCAATATTGTACACTGGTACAGTAAGTTGATTCGTATGATGACTGTATTTGTGAGAAATAAAACGGGTTCCACGCAGCGTTATGTTTGTGTGAAGTGCACAAATGGAGCGGTGACGAGGCGGCCGCAGGACCGACGGGCATCCGGTGGCTCATTTAACATTCATATTGTGCGGCCCCCGCGGTACTCACATGAGTGTAATGTACTTCACGAGGATCGTTCATTAGATATTCAGATTTAATATTGATTTGGTCTACATTTTTACCCCGAGGTCATTCATGTCAAATCGATCCCATTGGGCAGGATTTTCCAAATATTGCGAGAAAAAATGAGTGACACCAGTGGCGAATGGTGGCGGGACAGCGCAACGTCATCACTACATCATGTCAAGTCCATGCCGCAGACTTTTTGAGACTGCATAATTATTATACCGGCATCTTGGTCTACATACTAACTCTTAAAATATATTAATAAATAAGCAATAATAAAGCCTAAAAACGCCATAAAAACATGTATAAAGTCATTTGTCACTAGGTATAGTAGGTATAGTAGTTACCTTGTATATAGACATTATTATTGATGTGTGTCGACTAGATCATACGACTGATCACTTGTATTTGGTTTATACCGTACAGTAGTATGATTATAATTTTTAAACGAGCTTGTTAGAAGTAGTGGACAAATTACTTGAATGAGTTATATGGGGCCCCTTATATTTGGCCCCTTATATTTGTTACGATTTAAAAAAAACATATAGAAACGCGTTGTCCCTTGCCTTTGGTAACGTAAGCATAAGAAACCTAACGGAAGGAAACAAAATAAAAAAATAATTGTGATCCTCGTATACAAGATTTTGTTAAAATATTTTTTAGTTTAATTTCTTAGAATAAGTGTTTAGGAATCACTCCATGTTTTAACCCTATGCAACTGACGTGGTGGTCCGACAGACACCACGAAATACGAAATCATCTCTAAAATGTATTTGTAGTAGTATCCCTCCCCGCTTTTTTAGAACATTCCTAGGTAAAGCCGCGGCGTATGCTAGGCTGGCGGGAGCAGCGTTGTTGAGTGTTGAGCTACACGAGGGAAGCTTTTAAAATGAAAGTGGCAAGAGCGAAAGTAATCATCATGGTCGTGTGTTCGAGCGACACGATCTCAGAAGATCGCAGTTTCAACGTCGAGTAAATTAGCAGTGAGATACAATACGGAACGGTAGGTATAGAGTTTTAGTAGATAAAGAAGGAGGACAACTATGCGAATGTCTATGGGCGTCGGTAGTTATGAAAATGCTCAAACTGCCGATGTTGCTCCTATAATATAATAAGCACATTCGTAGAACAACAGCCTTTGATATCTACAACCCCGCTTCAGAAGTATCGCTACACGCACCACAAATAACATAATGCGTCTCCAAAAAATTTACAAGGTCATTTAGCAGGTAAGTATTTAATTAAATTAAAACCGTTTCATGCGGTGTGTGTGGCCCATTAGGGGGAGCAACGCATCTGCATAACAATCATGTGAATGTCTATGGGCGTAGGTAGTCATAATAAGGCACCGACTGCTCGTTTGTAATATATTACCCCCTTATACTTACATACTGCACTTTATTCATTCCTTTCCCCAATGCTGGTATCCCACTATAATCAGATTACCTACAGAACGGTGAGAAGTATGTTACCCACACACGCACACGCTCACAACATTGTAGACATATCAATTAGTGATCGCACGTGAGTAAACGGGATATACACGAGCTAATTAAATCACTCACATTCCAATGAATAAATTAATAATTCAATTTCAATCCGTTTGGTGAAATTGCCTTGGTGTTTATGACGAGGTAGAGACGCTGCACCCCCAGCGCGACCTGCAAGATCCTCGCCTCATGCAACAGGGTTGAAGTACCGACTACGTCGACGTGTTATAAACGGTTTGTGACAGATCTGGCTTTAGTAAGAGGTAGGTAGTGCCTCACCGCATGCTAGCATGTAATAATTGGTCGGTGGCACATGGAGGTGGGAGGAGAGAGGAGGGCATCGCATCCGTGTAGCCTCTATGCGGATGTCTATGGGCATCGGTAATCATGAAAATGGCTCCGACTGCTCGTTTGCCCCCTATACGATAAGAAAAATGGATAAGTCCGGTAAGAGGTAGCGTATATCAGCCCAAGGTGTCCTTAAGTAATTTGGTCAATGTTTTTTTGACTACATTTCTTTGTACAGTTATTGATCATTGGATATAACAGGACTCTCAGTTTCTCTTCTGTCACCTGAAGATATAACTAACCTGCACGTAAGAAGTACCTTCATATACCACTGCTACATTTCACCATTAATATTTAACTTACAATTACTGTTATCAACTGAAACTTCATAAAAGCGAAAAACTTCATTACGACGGAAATGGCGAAGTTACAGCGGTGAACATGCGTTACGTACGCATGTGTAATGTGTATATGTGTGCGTATGCAGGGAGACTTTACGCTGCTCGTCTCCGGCCGACAAGTTCTATTTAACTACATGCGGCCGTCGCTCCGTACTTGTTTGAGTACGAGTTCGCTTCAACTGCACTACTGCACACGGTACTGAGCTCGATGTGCACACAAACAACCCGGTGACCGCCGCCGGAGAACTTCCCACTTGAATAAAACTTCAAACTTAATTCTATACGAAATAAAGTACAAATATAACTACTTTTTGGTGATATAATTATAATTTGCCAAATTATAATACTTGTTGTTATAGAGACAACAGAAATTTGAAAAGTCTAACTTCAACTTCATGAAATGCGAAACTGCATTTCATGAAGCTTAAGTTAGACGATAGAACGATGGAGATTTACGATAAAATCAGGTTCCTGTTATTGTTGGAGTGCCGTTTATAAGGTGAATAGGGAGACCTTTTTGGGTAAGAAATCCTAAAAAACGTCGTAAGCAATTTATAAAAAGCCACGAAATCCCTATAAATTACAAAAAGTTGCTTTACAAAAACAAAAAATTTCATCTAAATGTGTTTAATAATTTTTGCGTGAAAGAGTAACAAATATTCGAGCTTATTTATGTATTTATTATATTGATTCTTGAAACAGAAATGTTTCAAAATGACTGATAAGCGATAAATTATATTATACGTACAAAGTACGTAATAAACGTCCGCATATTGACTTTACGTCAACACAAATTGGCGCAGATGAACTCATTAAAATGGTTTATTAAAATAAACTCTCGTCGTACAATTTTACCTAATAAAAATACGAACGACTTATTATCTACGTTTGTAAATAATTAATGCTCCTGCTGTCTTAATTTATATAATATGTTGTTTGTGCCTTCGTCGGTATTTAATTTTAATTTCTCTTTGACCTATATAATATTTAATAAGTACATTACAACTACATATTAAATCCTTTTTATATCCTAACTGTGCAATATAATATATCGCATTTTGATGTAGAACTGAATCAATTGCATTTAACTGAAACTTCCACAATTGAGTAGTAAAACAAGTCATAAGTTTGTTGATGACCATGAGTTGTAACACAGTTTGCGTAATTGAGCGAGTTGCGCCAGGGTTCGCGGTTTGAATTACGCCCAGGTCATATAATGTTATGTTAACCTATGTTTTATATGTACCTACTTGGTTATTATGAATAACAATGTTAAATAAATAAAACTTTTTAAATGTTTAATATATTTCCGTTGTCTTATACCCTTACGGTACTTGATAGTGATGACCTAACGTTATAATTCGTATTATACCAGGACATATTGAATAGTCAGTCTTCGTGACAGTCAATTCACGTTAAATACCACAAGTATCAAATAGCAACCCGTACAGGTTTGCTATAATCAATATTATCAAGAAGGCGTGGGCGGCCTCACTTTAACGTGACACATGAAAATATCGCAGTCGCACTATCTCTTACTATATACTATCGAAGAGTAGATGTTCAGTAAACATATTATAAGAGCTAAAATAAAAATATCAAAGAAAAATTGCTCTCCACTCGGCTAAAGTTTCACGATAGCCGAGTAAGCTACAAAGGAACTCGACAGCTCCGTCCCGAGAGCGGAGCGAGAGGCGACCTCATGTGACTCTACACAACTATTTGACTGAGACGAGTCACTGAAGTAAAAACATTATTGAGTTGATATTTCCTTTGAAGAATTGACGAGAGATTCGTTTGAGTTCGTCGGAAGTAACGTTCTCAGCAGTTTAATCGGAGTACTTACTTGTTACTAAAACGATTTATTTACATACCTGGAAAGCTTTTGTATGAAAACTTAATAGGCTGCACAGAATCAAAATACTAGTATAAATTAGTATTATATTAAATACGAAGTTTCTGTTATGAACTGACGTTTTGTAAAATATTAAAAGTTAATGTAAATTGGCTAATTTCAGTTCCCCATCCGAGATCTTTGAGAATAGAAATCTTATAATGACGGATGGTTGTTGACATCGTGCCACTAATTTGCTCAACAACTAGAGCGAGCACGTAATGAGGTCGCCGGGACGCTCCCAAGTCCCAGTAATGAGAGCGCGGCTTAGTATGTGTTTGTCTGTTTGCGTGTCGCCGCTATAATACTAGTTTTCTATATATACTAGAATAAGATAGTATGATAAGTATAAAATAATAAGATAGTAAAGTGAAACAGGAGGAGTTTGTTGTCAGGGGAGCAGATGATACGATTTGATGTGAAGTTGGGAAGTGGCACGAGAGACAACCAGACAGCGCGGGAGCTCGGCCGCCGGGAAGTGAGTGTCGCTACTTGTTGCTGCCGCCGCTGGAAATACTTACATATTAATTTATGATAGTAACAACACACAACACTTGATGTATATTTTTATTGATTATATGATTTTTGCATACCTTATAACTGTTATTTCCTAAGTGTTATAATAATTGTTTGTTTCCCAAATAAAATAAAATTTAAAATAAAATATCTTACGTTGCCAGATGTTCTACTTTTTAACCCCCGGGTGATAATAATATCAGGATGTAGACATATTTTTTTATATACAATGTTTGCTATATTTATTAATATAAGCGTCTTCACTTGTTTCGCGCTGGCGATGATTAGTCATATATCTTTTGCGCTTATAAATATTATAACAAGACACAAATATGAGAAAAGGAAGTATTTAATTAAAGTAATAACTTCGAAGAGACGTTGCGTCGAAAGCAAAATAATAATTATGTTCAAGTTTTTAGAATTAAATCAGCATTTCTCATCAGCTGGAATGAGCACAATGGCGCGGAGAGATATTACTGAAGTTATTAAGAGGGGGCAAGGGGCAGGGGGC
>LUGF01002388.1:20653-31950 GCA_001625245.1 Calycopis cecrops
AAAATAAAGGTTTTCGTAAAGCATGTTACAAAAATTATCAAATAAAAATTATGAAAAAGCCTCTAGTTTTTGTATGGATCCACATTAGTAAGATATTATCGTTTATTATTAAGAGCTATAACATGATTTCTCTAAAACTGCAAACAGAATTGAAATCGGTTGATTACTTTTTTTTTTATTGAATTTTAAAGTAGTAAAACTGGATTTTCCAAAAAAAATTAAAAAAAAAGAATATCATGAAAATGATTCATTTCCGGATATGACAATGTACAGTCATATGGTTGCAAATGGCATTATCTACCACCTCTCAAAAGGATCTGGTCTAATAACCAGTAACCCTGTATTTAACTGTTATGGTAGTAATATTAATTAGCGCTTTGATGCCTTTAATATACATGCCATTCTTCTGTAGGTTTACTCTAAGATAGTCGCTTCTTTGTCTAAACTTCAAGATAAATATGCATTATACATACATTATACAATGCTAGTATCGACCCATTTTTCTTCTGACAACTTCAGTTTCGTTACTCTAGGATATTCCTCACGTAGCACTTTGAACGTTTTCCATCCTAATTATTTTTTTTTTATTTTTTTTATTTATTTATTTGCAGGAACATGGTATACAAGATGTTTGTTAATATAATTATATGTAAACTCAAGTGTATGTTAATATATTGTAAACTCAAGGAGCATTATGAGGCTAATTTACATCGACGCGTACCCTCGTCACCGTCACTACTAACTACAGACCTTCGCACTTCAGTCTTGTAAATGAAATCTAATCGCCACATTAAGCTGACAAATTGAATTTGCGTAAGACATCGGTGAGACAAGAAGCATCGCTGTGACGTCGAATGATTGATTGTTTAATGTGTTGAGGTTGTGTAATATGTTCCAGGGCTTTATGTGCTGTGATAAGAGTTGAACCATTAATTCCCACCTTCTTATACTAGCGAATCCGTGTATTTACTTCCGCGTATAATGTTATTGAATATAAAATATTCACGGATTCCTTTTATTTTAACCGAAATAAATCTGAATGCGGATGCAGTTGTTATAAAATACCTTTTATAACGACATAAAACCCGCTGACGGTAACAAAGGCAATGCGTTGATTGCTCACTTGTGTCCGAAATAAAACGCATTGTTGGATGAAATGAGATTCAAAATTGTGAATATGACAAATAACGGCAGCGGGATGATTCGCAGGCGGGAGTTGGAGAGGACGTGTGAGGCGGAGCAGACAGCCTGGGTTTATTCAGACTGAAAATTATAAATCCTCACGTCACAATCACGTCCAATTAAATATTTGTTTTTTACCATTTTGTTTATTATTTCCATAATAAACAAGCAAGCACCTGATGGCATGCCGACATTTATCGACATCCACTTACTGAAAGTGTACGGAATGCTTACAGCGTTACTATTTTTCTTCAATCATCCTGTTTTACCTTACAGTCATAAATCACACAAAACAGGACAGAATATCAATGACTTCTCGCCTATATTGTGTAAGTCACAACGTTGTTTAGATTGACCTTATTTGTATCCTGTCATTTCGGATGATGATGATATAAAAAATAGTAAATAAGCCAAGTTTAAGTCGTTCTACGTTTTTTTTTATAAAAGACAGTTTTCATTTTAAGCTAGTTAAAAAAACCCAATAATTATTCTATCACAGCTACTAGTGTTTGCTTGAGGCAACGTATCTAATGATATATTTATTATATAAATTCAATCAGCAACAAAATTAATTAATTGCAAATTTTTCTTTGTCAATTACTGTTTATTTATGTACCTACTTTGTCTTAAATATGTACAATAACTCAAGTCGCCCCACAGCCACAGCTCTCATTATCTTTGTAAGCAAGAATTTTTCGAATATCTCCGATCTTAATAAAACTTTACTTAACATTAAAACACTGCGGTTCTTTAGAATTTTATGTTTGAAATCCATTATAGGTTCAAGCCTTGGGGTGATCTGCTCTAAATTACTTTTAGGAATTCTATGGAGGAAGAAATATTTAAGTTAATTCAAATTTACAATGTTTCTTTCTATAAATTTTAAATTTAACCTCCAAATACTTATGTCCAATGAGCATTAAATTAACTTTAATGCTCATAGGTTTTTGAAAATATACCTTATACGTTATGTCGGGTAAGAAGTAGCCAGAAACATAGAAATAAATGCATTTTACGTACATTCCATGTGGATTCCGATTAAATCAGTAAATAATAAGCACTATAAAAGATTTGCTAGTTCGTACTGATATAAAATATGAAGCAAGCGCCACGTCGAACGACGTCAACTGACAAGCGTCGATAGCCCACTAATCTGTCTCGTAGAGGATGTTTGAACAAAATTTAATATGTGATATTAGAACCAGCAGATGTGTAGTATAATAATGTGATAATTAACATTTGGGGGAAATGACTGTCACTCGCAGACTGTTTGTTCTGTTCATACAATTATTTCTTGTTTGTACATGAAATAATTATATGAACTGCGGTCTGTTTCTCCGAGAGTTAGTAGTTTTATACAGGTAATGATTTTGCAAATATTTAATCAAAACCTTTTTAATTATAAACAAAAGTTAAAAAAAAGAACGCAAAAAGAAGTCAATCAAAAAGAATAACATCAATATAAGGTACCTGAGGCAATTAACGCCCCACTTGACTTCAAACCAATAATATTATTTATATTAAATAAATGAATAAAAAACTGTTTGGAAAATAGTTTTCTTGACTACACAATAATACAGAAAACTAAAACATAAGTGCTATACATCATATAGTATTCTTCAAAGACAGGCTTTTTGAATACTCTGCTTTGGGCGTTATTGAACATATAATTTTTAATAACGCCGTATATTAATTTGCTTATTTTCTTAAAAAGATAAATATTTTGACATAGAGCCGTAAAAAATCTAAAAGTATATTACACTGTCTTTTTAAACAACATTATAATTATTATTACAAATTATACTACTGTACCTAGTCTGGCTCTAAGTTCTGTTACAAAGAAAAAATATTTTTTTAATTGCAAATAGCTTTTATTAATGGTTTTGTAATCAGAACCCGTAAAAAATTTAAATACAAGAAGACTAAATTATTCTCTTTAATAGTTACGCACCTAGCCTGTTAGAGTACTGTAGCGTGGTGTGGCGGCCACATTATGCTACTCACAACTTGTGATTAGAACGTATACAGAAGCGTTTCTTATGGCACTTGGCCTTTTCCAGAGGAATGCATAAACAAATTAAATCGTATAGCGACAGGCTCAGTTATTTTAAAATGATTTCTCTGCAAAATTGCCGCAAATTATTAGATGCTTTGTTTGTGTGTAATATAATGACAAGGTTGACTGCTCAGATATATTAAGCATGTTTAATTTTCATGCTACAAGAGTCGCAAGCTTGCCACACCATTATGGCCACCCCTAAGAAGAACGGCAGCTGGTGCCAATTCTCCTATAACAAGGTTATGCAAAGTTATAAACAGCTACAGTGATCAACTTGATATACACTTTGATTCCCTGTCTAAAATAAAAACAACAATTCGTAAGTGTCTTGCTCTAGGGTAATACGATTCTTTAATGTTCAATAGATAATGTCTCTCTCTCACATAATTTTTCTTTATTTTTCTTAGTTAATTCTAACATTTGTATAAGTTGATGTATTTTAAGAATTCTTAAGGCTCTTTGTACAACACTCAATATGCATACTGAGTTTACCTTTAAGTGATTGTTATATAATTGTTATTTTTGTTATGTAGATGCTAAGTTACCTTCTTAAAGCCTTAAATTGTGTACAATTGTTGGTGAACCTAATAAATAAATAAATTACTTTTACAGTGTGTTAGTTTAGTACACAAATCTAAAATAATTAAAAATATAAAAAGCTTATTCGAAGTGGTCTCCATTGGTTGCAATACAGACCTTAAAACGTTAGTTAAGGGCCAGTTATCAGTAGAAGCGCGCACTCTTTCCATAGGGAAATTCTTCACTGCCAAACTTATGGATTGTTCTAGGGACTTCAAATTATCATGGCGTTTAAAACAAGCTGTACTCTCTAAAACTGACCATAAATTATAATCCAACGGATTAACATTGGGTCTAGACGACGGCCAGTCTTTAGCTCTGATGAAGTACGAGGCGTTTGCTTCAAACTAAAATTGCGTGGGCCGAGCTTTATGACCCGGCGCCGAGTCTTGCTGAAAGGACTATACTTATTTAGTATTATAAAAAATGGTGTTATTAAGGGGCTTAACTACCTTCCTAAGAATGGTATTTTTATACTCTCGTGCCGATGTTTTGATAATTTTTTACCAAAAATATGGCTCAGTCGCTCCTTGCACTTTAAACTATAGATTATATTTACATCTAAACTATGCAATTGGCTGTCTAGAAGCAAACTCATGTCTGTCATACTATGTATGACGAGATTTACACCAACTGAAAGTTTCAAACATACCCTGCTGTATTTTTTGTCACGCTTCTTCGCCTGACATGTCATTAATATCTTCTCTGACGATTTTCACGTGTCATCTCCGTCTATTCACCCCTTTATGGTACGCAATTCTTTCGTACGTGTGTTTATAACCTACGAAATAAAAACATGTTTATTGTCTTTGATATATAAATCTTGTGAGTTTGAGATCTTATAACTTGGAATAACTTTAATTTGAAAGGCAAACAATATTGTATAAACTCTTTTGAAGTAATAATAATTAATTTATGTCGATAGATCACGTCACATAAACCTCACTATATACCATAATATTTCGCTTCACAATCATTTATTTCGCTATTTTTATTATTTCGTGTTCAACCAGAGACGCGAGATCCCGGAATTCCAGGTTGGACCAACAAGTTCTGTTGTGAATTGAATACTTTCAATTTAAATTTACAATTGCATCAAATATCAGTTGTGGACGTTTGTCTGCGGCTTCGATGGCGAACCAGCGCTAACCGTGTTGATCTGATGAAGCTTATGATATATTCTGTGAAAAATTATTAATGGAACTTACTCTTACAAACCCTTTTACAGAAATGTGAAATAATTCAAGAAATCAGAGTTGTGAACGACATCAGCGAGAGAATGTATACCTCAGTGTCAACAACATACGTCAGCGTTTTTGAGGCTGCTATTGTGTCGTTAATGCGCTCACTACTAATGTTTCAATCTCTATGATAAATTAATCACTAACAAAAGAGATCACATACAAAAACACACATATATAGGTATATCAGAAGTACGCTATTGTACTCATTCATATAACTCACTGATGTGATGCTGGGACACAATGAATAAATACAAGTAATAAATTGTGTGATAAATGTGCTGTCCATGTTTAGTCATAGTCTGTATACTGAATACTCCTACCATTGATGATGTCTGTGGTTAGGTACAGATGACAAGAGAGAGGAGGATGTTTGACATTACGACCGTGTCTTGGCTAGTGACAGCTACAAGCATATTATCACCGTAGGCAGAGAGCTGCGGATAACCAGTAAAGATGCAACTTAGCCATTAACTGTCAACTCTGATCTGTCAGACTTGTCCTAGAGTGCGCGCAAGATAACTTTGCGCGCGGCCGAAATTGGAACTAACTCGTGTCGACGTCCGTGTTTTAATTCATTTTGAGTTTAAATAATAGCCATCATTATGCCAAAAGTGATTAAAAGTGCTGGTCGAGATATTATCTTAAAAGTCAAACGTGCTTGTGAAGAAGAACGAGACAATACCGGGTTAACGGTGCCGTTTTCTAAAGTCAGAGCCCGCGTTGCATATTTGACAGGTAATTATTAAGGCTGCCATAACAATTAAACTTCCCTCATTATCTGGATATGCTATAAGCTTTTTTTTAGTAATTATTAATATAACGTAAATATTAATTATGTACACATAGTAATCATTGTTGTTATTTTGTTACAAGGGTTTCTGAACGGAACGTCACCCAAATAAATCGAGAGGGTAATGTTGCAGCAGCTTCGAGTTCAAAAATTGTTAGCCCGGGAAAAACAAGGAACCGCAAAAAGAAAATCGATGATTTAGACGATTTTGATAAATGAGCTATTAGGAATATCATTCAATCGTTTTACGTCGTGAGGAACGAGATTCTTACCATAAATAAACTTTGGTTGGAATTGAAAGCTGATCTTGATTTCAAGTATGGCAGAACATCGTTGAGAAGTATTTTAAAGACTATGGGCTACAAATACAAACAATGCCAATATAAACGGAAAGTATTGGTAGAACGCAGCGATATAGCTGCATGGAGAGCAAGATATATTATGAGGCTGCGCAAAAAGCGTCGAGAAGAAAATCGACCTGTCATTTATCTTGACGAAACATACATACATGCTTCATACCATCTTCAAAAATGTTGGCAATCTGAGGAAATGCCGGGTATTCTTGCTTCTGATAGCGTTGGTGCAAGATGGATTATAGCCCATGCTGGAAGTAAAACTGGGTTTATTGAAAACGGACTGCTGCTGTTCAAGTCTAAATCCAAATCGAGTGACTATCATGATGACATGAACTCCTCAAATTTTATACGATGGATGAAAGATAACATTGTGCCTAACCTTCCGTAGAACTGCATTGTACTGATGGATAATGCGTCATATCATTGCACACAGGTAAACAAAACGCCTACAATGGGCAATATAAAAGCAGAACTCCAAGAGTGGCTTTCTAAAAACAAAATAGAATTCGACGATTGTTGGACGAAACCGCAATTGTTTGAGCTGATCAAAAGACACAAAAGGGACCCAGAGTACGAAATAGATCAGATATTAAATGAACATGGTCATGAGGTTTTGCGTTTACCGCCGTACCATTGCGATTAAATTCCATAGAAAAGATTTGGGCGACTGTGAAGAGCATTGTTGAAAAAAATGTTACTCAAGCTCCTAGTGACATAAAAGCCATTACCGAGGCGGCTTTTAGAACTGTAACCTCAGAAGAATGGTTCAATGTATGTCAACATGTTGAAAAATTAGAGGAAAAATATTTCGAGTCAGATAGACTAAAAGATATAGAGTTAGATAAATTTATAATTGATGTTACAGGGGACACATCCGATTCCTCTGATGAAGATTCTAGCATAGATTCTAGTGAAGATGTTCCAATGGAAGGCATTAACCCATTACAAGACCATTCCTACACCAAATTCTCATAAACTACTAAACATTCAATAAAAGACTTACAAGATTATTGAGGACTAGCTTCCGCCCGCGGTTTCGCCCGCGTGGATTTCGAACATCAAACATGATTCAAAATTTTAACTTATTATGTTATTCCGATATGAAAGCTATGTTACTGTAAAGTTTCATGAAAATCCGTTCAGTAGTTTTTGTGTGAAAGAGTAACAAACATTCTTACAAACTTTCACCTTTATAATATTAGTAGGACTTTTAATTTTCCTTTTCCGTTTTTTTTTTAATTGTCTAATGAAAGATTACTACACATTTATTTTAGAAAATCCAATTTCTCTTGATCGAGGCACCATGCGTAATTGGCTGCGCCGACATAGCTCCTTTTTTTGTTGTATTTAATTTTGTCTGGATAAGGAAGACAAGCAAGAGACACGTCGGCATTCTTTTTCAAATTATAATTTAAGTTTTAGAATAGTAGCTAGATGAGAAATAAGAAGAGTATGTTTTTGTAATTTATTTAAGTAGCGAGTGACTTAAAGATTCGCAGCATACGTGGTAAGCTTATAAGCTTTTAAAATAGTAATAACTAGTTTACTAACTTATTTAAAATACATAGTTATGGTACATAACTAATAAGTACCTCCCTCGTTCACTACGATTGAATAAAGAACAATCGTCATTAAAATTGTGGCAAACATTTTAAACAACGTAATAGTACTATTAATTGTATCAACTATAAGAACATAAGTTTAGTTGCATACGACCAACGCTGTGGTTGTATTCCTAACTTCCCATCATTGGTGACAGGTGAAATTCAGTACTTAAACTGACAACATTAAGTACGCCACCTGTCGCGCGCAGAGTTATCTTGCGAGCACACTACTTCCATTTTGACGTCTGGATAGGAACATGCATTTTGTAGTTTAATCTTAATATTTGTAAGTAAGAGATAATACCGTTGCTGTATCACCGCCGAATCTGGAGACTACTACTTTTCGCCGCCGAATCTGGAGGACTGCACTCGCTTCATCATAACAGTCTGAAGTTATTGATTTGTTGCAGCTTCTAGCGTGAATAGTAAAAACGAACAAAGGAAGACCATAAACCCATCTGTTATGAATGCAAGTGTTGAGTGTTGAGCAGAAAACATGTGTAGACAACAACTGATTAGTGCAAATGATTAGTATCCTTCAGTAGACTGATTAGAAGCGTGTTCTATTTGTTTGCAAGTAGACTCGTCCCGCGCGCGCCCTTTTTGGTGGGTGGAGAAAGGAAGGCGACGCATCTGTTTGTCTCTATACGAGCGTTTATAAAACACAAATCACATTTCAATAACTTACTTACACAATAGAAGCACGAGATTGTGTAAGCTAATGGACTAATGGCGCTCAACAAAACTGACAGAGCTAGATACGGGCTCGGTGTGTAATTGTTATGTGTTAAAGCTCTGCGGTTGAGCTTCAGTGGGAGCTTAAACTCTTGTGAAAGCTATTTTGTTCTACAGAAGCTTATAGGAATTTGAATAATTTTCTGTTTGTACACAAAAGATAATATTTTTATCAAAAACATAATATAGAATATTTGCAGATCTCTGAATAAATCCTTTTAGTACCTTCTACTATTGATGATATTATCAAAATATTTTATTAAAAATTAAATCAGATCATATTTTTTCAATTTAAAGTTCCAGCGATTAGGATAAAATTCTACTTTTTCTCTCTTAATTTCTTCTCTTAATTTCTTCTCTTAATTTCTTCTTCTCTCTTAATACATCCCTATTACATATTCCTTCTTAACAAAACTCGCTAACATTTCCACGTGAAGTTAACAAAAAAGTAATTTGATTCAGTTCTGTGCTCGCTTATTTCATTTCACTCGGCTCAGTTTTGATTCGCTCCAACTTTCAACCTGCGCACTTCTAACTTCGTACTCATTCTGCGAGTGACGTCACATTCCCAGCTAGCTCACGACATATGCTTGCTGAGACAACGGCACTACCTGTAGTGTTACGAACTTACATTCTATAGTTAATTTCAGTTTATGAAAGCAATATACCTACAGTTACGGAATAAGAACTTATTTTACGTCACCTAACTAGACTACAACTCGCCAAGATTAGAAAAGTATTAAAAACTAGGCCAGAATAATAATCCAACTTTGCTATCTTTTACCACGCTAAATATCTCATTGATAGGTCATATGAATGTGGGTGTTTTACCCCGCCGTTGTGTTTAACAAGCGGCTTCGCAGGGTGTAAAGATTTAATTGAAAGTTTTAGCATGACTCTAACTTAGATGCATAGGGACCCGCACAAAAAATGACCGAAACAAAAAGCTTATTCTGATATTTTACTCTTAAACTTCTCTTAACTACAGACATAAAACAAAGAGTAGGTTTAGGTTTGGTGTTATATTCGATCAATAATTTATATGTCACAAACACGCTCTCAACAAGACCAGGCTACTGCAAGGAATTCAAGTAAGTAACAATTTACTTACACAAAATAAAGAAATAGAAGGCAAATTATCGAAAAACTAACTACTAAGTAAGATTTAATTTCAGATTTAATAAGTTTATACATAGGTTTCTCCTAGCTAACATGTTTGTGTAGTTAAATTATGACATAAATAGTGTTCTCCTTTAAAATAATTATAATAAAATAATGAATTACTCTTATATTCATCATTAAAATATTAGCCAGATTTCTGACAGTCAAACCCAAGAACAATAAATTTCTCAGTCTAGAAGCACACTCGAAATAAATAAGAATCGTTAAGTAGATAGGTCTTTAGTTTCAACTGGCTCCGTGGAGCTAACAATATTTAACTCAAGTATTTTCAAGCCCGCACTCGGCTCTCTCTTGGCTCACTCAGTTGGCACGCGGCACTTTGCAGCGCCCGGGCTGCCGGGTGCATTCTAAACACGAACAGATCTCGTCTCGTCTTGATTGCTAACTTGTGATGTGAAAGGAATTGCGATCTCATAATATTTTCTTTGAAAATTGACGTCTAGAACTTGTTATCAATATCGAAGCAGACAAAATAAATGTAATACTAATGATTTATTTTGTGAACTGCAGCGAGGTATGAATAGATAGTAGGTAGACAGATAGAGTATTGATAGTAGATATGCGAGTAGAAAAGAGTTTAGTATCCACCGATACAAATTGTGGCCGATCGAACTGGAACGTCCGTGGTTTTTCCCTTCATTATGTAATAAATGGCTGTACTTTTGCATGTCTTGCTGTTAGCATAATTCCTTATAGTCTATAGTAGTAGTATAGTAAAGGATTAAGTATCATATAATGTATATTTATATAAAATACTGTTATACTATAAAATACTCAGATATTTGTCGATAATAAATTCTTTTTGAACGAATTTAACATCTAACATTTCTACTCCACGCAATATCCCTTCTGTGTCTGTAATTAGTGCGTACGAGCTTCCCCAGTCTACAGGAGAAAATAATGCACAATTTTCTTTGATGTAGTTTTATTAACATAATATCAAGTCAGTACTTTATTTCACATTTACTCGTATGCTTTGTGTAAGGTTTTATTATACTGACGCCATAAGTTAGTGAGGCTCGTCAAGTTCCGAGTCTAGATAAGTCTATGGTCGACCATGTTCCCGTTAATGCATCCCGATAGTGGTTGAAGAGTAGCTATTTTAGAAACGATTATTATCATGACCTGCCCCCTCTCTATTAATCTTTAACCGTATGTAATCTAAATGTGTATCAATCTGTAATTAATATAGTATCAATAGAACTCAATTGCCATGAGCTATCGAGTGCGAACCGATGAAATGGTTGATATGCAATCGCCAATTCGCACCACTCCTGGAAGAAAGCCGCAAGTGAAAAATGACAACTTTTCAGGAGAGCATAAAAACTGTCCTAAAAATTAAATAATAGTTTTAAAAATATAAAGTTTGCAGCAAATTATGTCTTAATGCAGCACCGAGGTGACTACATATTTGTATTCATGACTTACTCACTGTGGGATAAAAAAACACCAAAAAAAGAGCGTTGCATACTTATTTTTGGAAATCATAAAAATACTTGATTCAGTAAACTCTAAATATTGCATTTTTGACGTATTATAAAGTTCTCGCAATTTAATGTAATTGCA
>LUGF01002404.1:10795-21591 GCA_001625245.1 Calycopis cecrops
CAGAGACAGTGCAAGTAGTCAGCGTGGTTTATAAAACTTACCTTCGCAATGTGATGCTCACTGTTCCTCTCGTCAGGGGTAGATATTGACGTTATCTGTGCCCCATAGCTCATTTATTACTCATAATGAATGGATGAATAAATAAAATATTATACCTACTTTATTGAGGACACAAATTGAAAAAAAAAACTGTAGGTAATAGTAATAACTAAATATCGGGTTATACCCATGAATTTGCATTTATAATGCTACTTTTATAGCGTGCATATTTTGGTACTTTTTCAATGATAGTGCATATTTCAGTTTGTTTTTGTAATTTATGCGTATTATTCAAGTTATTCTCTCTCTAAGCTCTCACTCTCTCTCTCTCTGAGTTTCTCTAAACTCTGAGACTGAGACACTCGCAACTCTGGCTGAGTTTGTCGAACGTGCGAAGTGTGCCGAAAATTCCTTAAAAAATATTGCACTATCTAATTCGAAAAAAATACTTGTTATTCTATGAAGGAGTAATTAGTGAAATACGCACTGATCTCTTGAACTATTTAATATGGATATTAGCTGATGAAACGACAGATTCATGTGGACGAAAGGTATATAACGAATCTAATTGTTGGAAAATTATCTAAGAACTCTCTGCAAGCATGTAGCAACCAAATGGGGAGTCCCTTTGGATTAGGTACTTTGCATTAGGTCACACAGGTCGGTCGGTGCGACTTCACCAGCGGGGGCTCTACTCTGAAAGTGGTGCTTACGTCACGATGTGCTTGTACACGCAGCACATCGGACTACTGGGGTCTCAAGGAATTGGCGACTACTCCACCAAGTCGTCGCCTCTCGACCCTTTCTAACGTGACACGTTGCGGCGCCTACGTCTCGGACCTCTCGAGGACTGTCTGGCTTGCCTCTCTTATGAGTTCGCCGTCCTCCTTTTTACGTATGACACATTTAGCGTAGGAGTCAGCCGCATTTCAACCCTCCTCGCTACCAAGCATAGAACGGATTAGTGCTGATAGTGAGCTCTCTCTTTCTTCCGCCCAAGCAGGGCATTCTACCAACGTATGGCTTGCCGTATCCCGGCTGTTGTCGCAGTGGTGGCACGACGGTGTCGACTCTCGTCTGATCACCTCGCACAAATAATGACCGCAGCAGCCGTGTACAGTCAAAAGAACATTGGTCACTTTGGACCATTAACGAGCCCCGAGATAAGACAACCACCAAAGTATAGTATATTATTACTATAATTATAATATAAAATTTGTTTTTATTTTAAAGTTGGAGAAATATTGTAAATTAATTTAAAAATAGAACTCATTGGCGATTGAGTAGTAAAAAAGTATGGAGGGTAAATATGGTATTATACTTCTACCCTCCATTAAAGTAAAACATCTGTTATTTGTCAAATACTAACAACACAGATTATTAATATGCAAAATAACGTCAAAAATATATTTCATTTAATAATTTATTTCTCCCGCCGTTAAAAAATACATCGAATATTGTTTTTTGTTGTATTAATATAGACGAATAAAACCATGTATGTGTTTCTAATGGGCCAGTTTCTAGTCTAAGGCATGTTAGCAGATGACCATTGTTCTTTGTGTAAGGTGAAAAGAGAGCGCTCTGCCGGGACGCTCTATCCACTCTTTCAACATTGGACGGATGGCCGTCAGCAGATCTACGCTGACTATTGGCAGCCTCGCCTCCCATATCGGTATGGATTTATCACGGCTGTACCTCCTCCATCTCCATAGCTCTTCGGGCGTCGGATTTCTTCCTTCTTCCCTGACGGACGCACAATGCCAATATACGTCGGCGAGTGCCATTGCCTCCAAGTCCCAGGGAACAACGCATCTCTGGAAACCGTTTCATAGCCACGTATCGTTTGAATGGCCATGGTTTGCTGGAGTCTACCTAAATCGCCATCTAGTGGATCACACCCATGTAAAGTTACCGGCAACGGAGGCTTGGCCCGCCAAGATTGAGAAGGAGCCACGCAAGACCAGCCGCCGACTTGGAGACTCTTTTGGACAGCTTGTCAAAATTACTTTTACAAAAGTCCACCGACTGTCAAGTAGTAGGCCGAGGTAAGACATTGTGGCTCTGATGTCAATCCTTATTCCGCCAACTACGGTGGAGGCACAAGGCTTCGGATTTAGCCACGGCTACTTCCAACCCTTTAGGCTCCGTGTTTTAACACCGATTTGCTCCGTGTTTTAACACGGATTCGCCGAACTACTTGTGCAACAGCTTCTGTCGCAACAAGAGCGGCTCGCCTGTGGGTTGCTCCGTTTGCAATGACTAATGTATCGTTGGACGCTCGCTCCGCTTTTGTTGCCGCGGCGCGCCCAATCATATCCGATGTTCCACATGAAATTGTGTTGTATACCTACATGAAATATTCTATGTATAGGTACGTCTAGCCCAGAATAACCCCGAAAAGAAGATTTTGTGCATTTACTGTAAAAGTCACCCTTCGTCGTAACTGTTTAACTAATAACCAATTGAGCGTTGAGCGCAAATTTTCTTCACTGAAGCTAAAAAAGAATACCTACGCTTGACGCTGATGGAAAACACGATGGATCGGCTGTCATGTAACACCAAAATATATCTGGAAGTTTAGAACAAAACTAATTTATAGGAGAATTCGCAAAAAGTTAATGTGACAAGATTCGCTTTGCAATTAATAAAATATAGGATTAAATTATTTTTGGGTTTCACTTGATAGAATACGTAATGGGGTATCTACCGCACACTTGGCACTCGACAAAACTTGGCAGAGCAGGAGCATGAAATGTTTATGAGGAGTAACTATTTCGTGGATTATGACGAAATAGGTTGCGCGACGATAACCGATCTTTTGATGCTGAAGATTTTTTATGAGTGAGTCATATTTTATTGCCTTTAAATTGTAAATTGTTGTACTTTAAATACTACAGACCATAAAATATGACTCCCATGCGAAATCAGCATAGTATGGCCTGCCACCCGGTGGATTGACGATCAGGGGGAGATGTGGAAGCAGTTTGTGACGGTGTCTTGTGGTACACTAAGGAGGGCGGGAGGAGGTTATCTGGACGTGAATGACAACGAATGACGATGAATGACGATGAGACTACAAAAAGGAGCTAGCCAAAAGTGGTGGGACACTTCTGGCGAACCGGTTGCTGCCAGTATTTTCTTAATGTTGATTGATAATAAAAGCTCTAAAAAGGCCCATAGCTATGTATCCTTATGTATCTAATTCGCATCACAATCGCAAGAGCAGTATTCGCAAGTGGTAAGTAGCTATAATACTTTGTCAAAGATTTGAAGCACATCTCAATATGCTTAACGGACATAAGGTCTGAAATTATAGGACGAGCTATTTTGGGAATAGAAGGCATTATACCACATGACTTCAATGAAAATCGAGAATTAATTAATTAAATTAATAAAATCGCATCAAGATTACGAAAAATATATGTGCAACACCAAAATTATGCCGACGAAATAAGATCCCAGGTGTCGAACGAATCTCCCCATCTGTTTTCCGCAACACCGCGGAACTCAAAAAAATTCAGGTGTTGGTAGTAATATTATTTCGTGGAAGTAGTCTTAACACTATATGCAGGCACTGTTGCCTTCTGGAGCATTCTGAAATGTATAAATATCAACTTAGCATCATAGGTATTGTAAGGAGTGCCAGGAGCAACAGGGTAGGAAACTTATATAGAAGAGAAAGAAATCAAAGAAAAAAGGCGGTAAAAGTATAGCGGTAGCGGTTCGATAGGTGATTGGGCGTTTTAAAGGATGATAAAAATAGTCCTTAACATTGAAGTATTTTATTACACCAACTTATATTGTAAAACTTATACAGAGCTAGTTTACGGTCACCGGCCAAATTTAATTAAAACAAATAAAAAATATAAATTTAAAATAAAGAAGTAAAGCTGGATGTATTTTAAATTTATAGTCTAATTTTAATATTTTGTTAAATAACCATCGATTTGAAAGGGTCCTGAAAAATACATCATTCCTTCGCATACGAAGTGCATTGACCTTAACAACTGTTACGCGAACATAATTACGGAATTTTGCATCAACTGTTTGGTATCTCTATTTTAAACAGATTTTTATTAAATAGTTCGATCAACAGACTCATGTACTCATTCATTGCTTTATGGTCAATAATTAATTTTAATAAAAAAAGTTAAAACAATTTTATTAGATTACAAGCTGCGCCTCGCGGTTTTACCCCCGTAAATTTCGATTCTTCGAGATAAAAACTATCCATGTGTTAATCCAAGTTACTCTCTATATGTGTGCCAAATTTTATGAAAATCGGTTCAGCAGTTTTTGCGTGAAGGAGTAACAAACGAACAAATAAACACAAAGTTTCGCATTTTATAATATTAAGTAGTAGGATTTATTTCTTTAAGTTACAACAAAATAGACTATTCCAAAGGGTATTCAAATATTTTAAATTGATTTTTTCAAGGTCTCGGACGCCCGCACTGCACCCAACGTCATGTCCAAACTTCGCTGCCACTCGTACAATAAGGCTATTTGACAGTATTGAAAGTAAAAGCTTATTGAATTTAATATCATTTTTTATGTAGTGAAATAATTTGTAAATAATCAATACCTACCTTGTTTTACGATATTTTTTTTAAATACGTATTTTTATTATTTTTATTCATGAGTCACTACGTATTTTTATTCATGAGTCACGTGACTAGAAACGACGCGAAATTGACGATGACGTATCACGTGCATGAGCCAACAAATCATAGAGAATGCATTCTAAAATCTATTGATAGTCCTAGTTATTTACTTTAAAATGTACAAACTTTTTTTTTCTGTTTTCTGTAATATGTACAATTAAACGAAACGCTTTCAAGCTAATAGGTACGTCCCAAGACGCTATTATGCTTAAAGAAGCGTTTTCGAGGGTTTTATAAATTATAAATCTTCAATTTGAAAATTTGAGGTAAATAGTTATCAGAATTGAAAACAAAATAATGTATAATTTCCTTGATCACTGTTAAACATTCTGGAGACGTTTTTGAAAACTTGGAAAATAGCACATTGTATTCCCAGCTAGTTAACCGCGTCACGTCTGCGCATTTAAGAAACATTTTACTTATATTTTTTTTATTTCATAAATCGAATGTATTATCGATTCAAACTAAATCTGAAAATTTGGCCGGTGTTTATATTACTTACTTAGCTTATTGTAGTACTTACTTAGCTATTTATTATTATATGAATTACAGTTATACAGGATTAGGGTAGCCATCTCAAAAAACTGTCAACCAGGACAAGGCATGTAAAAACCCCGGATTTCGGAGCTTCCTACCCGGATGTTAGAAAATAGTATTTTTCATAAGATACTCAGAAGAATGAAATATAGTTTTAATGGTCATAAATCAATTATTATTTATTTTAATGCTATTTTAAACCAAATGACGAACTTCAAAAAAATACTTCCAGTAACCATAAACATTTCTTCCAAAACTTGAAATTTTTAGTCTTAATTTTTTTAATCAAATCAATCATTCAAAAATCAAATCAAAATCCGGACTACAAATAAAAACCCGCCCGGACGCTCCCTGGAAGCCCTCTAAACTAGGACAAATCCGGGGAAACCCGAACAGATGGCAACCCTATACAGGATTAATGTTGCATTCAAAAGTACACTTGCAAATTGCGTTACTAGCATAAAACGCGGACGTAGCCGCAAAATCCAGAGGTATGCTGCTTTGTGTCGCTGTTTCAACGTGTGCACTCTCATGTTACTACGTGTAGCAAAACGTGAGGTGCGACTTTGCGCGGATTTTAAAACGGCTGTCATCTGAGGAACGGCGATCACAAATTGGCATTTGCGTGTACAGTAATATAGATAAACACATAAGCTACAGATATAAATATATATATATATATACAATGATGCAGTCGATATCTCGACTTGACTATTCGGATAAACAACATTAGGTACATGTCGGGGAGGTACCTCTCGCTTGCACGAAACCGGCGGCGTTAAGAGACAAGCACAGGTTTCGTGTGGTGTTTAAGTAGCCGGTGGGCTATGAAGAGAGGAGAAGGAAGGGGGTCAATGCATCAGTATAGCCCTTATGCTACGGAATGCTACGTAAAAGAGTTTGGGACTCGCATGACCCCAAATTACACACAAAGATCGCTGTGTACAAGGCAATTATTCTGCCTATACTCCTATATGCTACTGAGACGTGGTGTCTTTACAAGGGCGATATTAATCGCCTGGACGCCTTTCATATGAAGTGCTTAAGATCGATACTTCGACTAAAGTGGCACGACCGAGAACCAAACACGAAAGTGCTGCAACGCACTAATCTGAGTGGCATTGAAGCGCTGATCATGCAAGGCCAACTCAGATGGTGCGGGCACCTTGTACGCATCGACGACACCAGGTTACCTAAATCTGTGTTCTATTCACAGCTGAAGGAGAGAAAGCGCACTCCTGGTGGCCAGTACCTGCGCTACAGAGACGTCCTGAAGCGCCACCTCACCGCATGCAACATCCCATGCAAAGGTTGGGAAGAGCTCGCGCAGCAGAGAGGAAAGTGGCGCACCTCTGTTTATAAGGCTGTTGCTCACTATGAAAAGCATCGTGTGAAAGAGCTTGATGCCAAACGCCTTATAAGAAAAACCCGTCCGAAGCCTTCCTACACCTATACATACAATGATGACGGCCAGTTGTATTGTGCGCCATGCAACAGGGCCTTTAAAACAAAATTTGGCTTTGCAAGCCACATCCGAGCTCATAAAAGAGCCTAAACTCAAGGCTCGCCATTGACGGATACGTCACGGAGGACATCATCATCATCATCATCATCATCATAGCCTTTATGGGTGTCGGTAGTCATGAAAATAGCTTCGATTGCTCGTAAGCCCCCTTATGCTATAAAAAAAATAACCAGGACAACATATTTTACCATAAGGACAAGACAACGTCCGTCGGGTCAGCTAGTTATTGGAATAATCTCGACTGCATCACTTCGTGCATCCATATATGACTGTTGTATTGTCTTCTGTTTTGAAAAGTCCTATTACAATTAGGACAACTGTGTGGCGCTGCTGATAGATGCGGCACGTGCTCTTTCCGCATATGAGCATTCAAAGATGTACTTCTTGCAAATGTTCTACTACATACGCCACAGGCATAAGGTCTCTCGCCCGTGTGCGTGCGTAGATGCAGTTTGAGTTGGTAGCTTTGATAGAATCTACGGCTGCAAATGTTGCAGGAATGCGGCTTTGTGTCGCCGTGTTTCAAGATGTGCACTCTCATGTTGCTACGTGTGGCAAAACGTGCGGTGCACAGGTGGCACGTGTAAGGTTTTTCACCGCTGTGCGATTTTACGTGGACTTTAAAAGCGCTGGCGTCTGAGAAGCGGCGATCGCAAACACCACATGCGTAAGGTTTTTCACCTGTGTGTATTCTGGAATGTCTTATTAGTGTGTTCTTCAGGGCATAGCAACGATTGCATACATCACATTGGTATGGCTTATCACCTGTATGTATTTTGTGATGGTTCTTTAGTTCATATTTGTAGAAGAATTGGCGGCTGCATATGTCACACTTAAATTTCTTTTTTTTATCAGAGTGTTTTTGTATAATGTGAGTTCGTAAAGAGTGTTTGTATGTATAACAAAGTTTGCACACATCGCATGTATATTTTTGTTGGTCTGTTTCTGTCTCATTATTATCGCATGTATATTTCTGTTGGTCTGTTTCTGTCTCATTATTATCGCATGTATATTTCTGTTGGTCTGTTTCTGTCTCATTATTATCGCATGTATATTTCTGTTGGTCTGTTTCTATCTCATTATTATCAGGAGTAGTATGTGGCTCATTTTTCTGTAAGTCTTCATGCTCTATCTTATCATTCTCAAAATTTATTTCAATTGAATATTCTAATTTTGGTTGGTCTTTTGTACTTTCTTTTTTTTCTACTGCAGTATTACCTACAACATATAAGTTATTTTTTATAAATGCTGTACGATTTGGGAAAGTACAGATTCATAATGATGCTGACAGTTGCAAAAAAAAGAGATAACTATAATCTCTTACCTTCCTCTTTCAATTCCTCCTTTATAGCCAAATTTTCTTTCACAGGTGGAACTTCATAGTTTGTTATTCTACAAATAGACAAATTTGAAATTTTGCCTAAAAGAGAGTAGTCTGCCTGCAAAGTAATTATCATCAAATAAAATTTAGCCAATTGTAAAGAAAATCCAAGCCTAACACCTAGCCCTGCGCAATTCTCCAAAGGAGCACGCCACCAATGTTCTTCTGTGGATCCGCCAGTAGTCCTAATCCACACCTCCTTCTGCCATTTTTTTTTAATTTGCTTATTTAGAGGCACTTGAGGAGGATTCAGAGGAGCTTAACTGAGGGGCAGTTAAGCTGCTGTTAGTCCGGCATAGCCTTGAAGATCATAGAGGCACACAAGCCTCACCTATATTGTTTATATAATATTTTTTACTGTTTACCTCTTGCTGACTGTTCTGATCCAAATTATCCGGCAACTCCCTTTGTTTCGCCACAACAGATATTTCGGTTATTTTTACCAATCACATGCAGCAAACACAGCACACGTCAAAGGAGTTTATTTTCATCTGTAGAAAGAGATAACAGTAAATTAAGATTGAAGGATAATTAGTTGGAAAATTCTTAAGCGCCTATAGAAATACAGGGTCCGCCAGAGTCACCTGATGGTTTTAGAAATAATGGTACACATGATATTTCTGAGGTATGATAATAATATGTGTTTTACTATGAAGACAATAAAGTAAGGTTTACAATGTTAGATGTTTTGTTGGTATCATATTTCACTTATGGAACAAAACGTTAGTCAAATGCCGACCCTCATTTTCGATACACTCATCTACTCTGTGTGTGAAATTTGTCATCAGCTTCTTCAGCACGTTTCGGGGTATAGAAAAAATTTATTTTGTTTGTGTGTATCTTTAAAATCATCCAGTGTGCTTGGCTTATGGATGTACACCTTGTTCTTGAGGTATCCCCATAGAAAATAGTCGCATGGGGTGAGATCGGGCGAGCAGGGAGGCTAGTCAATGTCTCCTCTCTATGATATGACTTTTCCAGGAAATAACCTCCTCACTTCGGCGATGGAATCATTGAAAGTATGACAGGTCTCTCCATCTTGTTGAAAGTAAATCTGATAACGACTCAGGCGGCGGCGACGCAATTCCGGGACGAGATATTCACGCAAAACAGTCTGATAGCGCTCAGAGTTTACAGTGACTGCTCTTCCACCTTCTTCAAAAAAATAGGGGCCTATTACACCAAATTTCGCCACTTTAGCCCAAACTGTAACCTTATCAGAGTGCAATGGTTGTTGGTGCAACTCTTTAGAATTATTCTGCGCCCAATACCGACAGTTTTGTTATTTACTGCCCCATTCAGATGGAAATGAGCTTCATCGGACATAAGGAGCGAAATGCCTGGGTCTTCGTGCAAAATCTCCCTGATCTTGTTCGAGAAAAGAATCGTTTGCATGATATTATCCGACGATCTGTACAACAGCAATTTTATAGGGATGAAAGTGTAGATCGTATACAATGCGTCGAACAGAGGTGTTTAACAACCCAAGAGCCTGAGAGTGTTGTTTGGCAGATAGGCGTGGAATGTTCTCTATTGTAAGACGTACCGCCTCCACGTTTCCAGGTGTTCTAACACTTCTTGTACTACCTCCTGGCTTCTTTTTTAAAGCAGAACCGCCAACCGGTTTCACGACAATTCTGAATCCAATTCAGAATGATATTGCGAGTAGGAACTTTCCCACGGGGGCTGACGCGAAAGTGAGTACGAAACTTTCTTTGAGTAACAGTCACAGAATCACCATTTTTAAAAAACGTCTTCACGCTCGATGCTGCGAGGTCCGGGTCTCCATTGTAACTAAACCTTGTTGTAACTTGTTACTGCGCAAGTCAAATATGTCAGATAACACAGGCGGATGCTGTATGTATCTAACTAACTGCGCTTCGCTGTTTCATCCGCGTAAGTTTCGGACCGGTGGAAATATAGAAATGAAAAATAGATGTTAGCCGATTCTTAGACCTAGCCGATATACACACAAGATTTCATGGGAATCGGTCCAGCAGGTTCGGAGGAGTATGTTAACACGAGACATTTATATACCTCCATATATAGAGGTAATCCAGAAACATTATTTTATTTAACTTTAAATTTATGTCAACAGATTATTTCCTACTCCTCCTACTTGCTTCTGATTAAATTCGTTGCGGGTCCCAAGACAAATTTAGCTTTTCCCTCGGGCTCCCGGCGATCACATCAAAGGGTCAAGTGTGGTTGCCGCTGTAGATCCTGGCGACACAGGAATAGCAGCGGTGGGAACGAGTGGTGGGCCAAAGCCCGTTTAAAAAAAATAACTGATTATTTACGAAAAATATGTTGTACCAAAATTTTGTAAGTATGACGTGAAGGTAACATTCTGTAAGCATCATTCTGATCTGATGTTGGAGGTGAAATTTGGTCATGAGATCTCTTTAAAAAATATTTGCGATATTTCACTAAAGATGTTCTTATGGCCCATTGTGTCTAGGCTAGATTTGTCTTAACAAGGGCTCTGGGCTGAGATGATATCCAGGATGGGATGAGCGACAACATGGCCAAAGGAACCATGTAGTAAAATATTATAATCGCATTGTAGTTGGGCTTATTTGATATCTTGATACCTTAAATTCAAGGATATCGTGATGTGAACATCGAAAATTGATCTTACCATCTCAGA
>LUGF01002404.1:21614-33201 GCA_001625245.1 Calycopis cecrops
AGTGAAAGTAAAAGAATATTACTTAAAACAAGCTCAGCTTCTTTCTAAATTAGTATAAGTATAACTATTTATTTCATGGTATATTTATTTATAAGTGTATTGTATTTTAAAATAATATGTATGTATTTAAGTATTTATTCATCTACCTATTATATGTATTTTATATGTAGTCTATATTATGTATATACAAATATATATGATTAATATGTTATTATTATTGGTTTAATTAGTTTTATAAATGTAGTCTTTAAGATGTACACATAATATTGCAATATATCATGCATTTTCCTGTAGCAGGACTGTTGGAAGAAATTCTATAATGGGATAAGCAGGTCCTTTGTACCAAAATTTATATAAATGATTGTTTTGTTTTATGATTTTCTTTAGTGTACATAAATTGTTAAATAAATAAATAAATAAATAAATTTACTTTATTTTTATTAAATTTAACAATTAAATGATTTCATAGGTAAGTAAGTAAGTACACTTTAAGTACTTTTTTATTAGCAATTACAATATAGTACAGTACTAAGGCAAACTAACATTCAGAGTGAACCAACGGTCCCTTTTACGCACAGTGTGATAATTCGTAATAGAATATCTATCACTTTGTTCATTTTAAAAACGAAGACTCTGCCCTCCAAACGATTCCCCTCACGATATATGTATATAATGTCATCAACATATCATAATATCATAATTATGTAATATATTCGTGTCTGTGAAACAATGGAATTACACATAAAAAATTTCAACCCAATCGGTTCAGTCGTTTAAAGGTTTACCCGTTTACCCATGGGAATAAAGCATTTTCCCGCGGTAAAAAATTGTCTATGTTAATTTGTGATGAAATACAAGAGTGTTACATACATACATACATACACATCTTTTCTCTTTATAATAGTATACAAATCCAAACTTACCTTTGAATCCATGACATGTTCGTAAAAGAATGATTCCATATTTATATTAGCTATGTTATAAGATATTTTTTTAACGGTTAGACATATGAAGCAATAGCCTTCCTTATTTATTTTGGTAAATTTCCCAATCAAGCTGAGCACCTTCTCCATTTTCGTGGACGGTGGGGGTGGAGATCAAAGTTGATCAATGTAATCAACTAGTAATTATATTAATTAAATTAATTATTAGAATAATATAACACTTATTCTAAATTCTCTTTCTTCAAACTACTTCAACTGTTCGACGGAGCTAACTCAGACCCACGCTACCGGCTTAGTATATAATACTACTGGCCGGTAGCGAGGGTCCCCTTCGCCCCGCTCACCCTAATTTGATCGACCGAGTAGTTTATAGGAATTATACATTATAGGTCTAGTATTGGAGTTACCACCTCTCAAAATTATTTGTCAAACTCCCGAAAATTTCCTAAATTACTTACATATGGGGGATTTGTTTTAAAAAAATAGCTTCGTTCATGGAGATGCCTATTGCTTACATTATGCCGGCATTATGTGAGTACTTAGCTGTCGTTTGTTGTGCGGTTTTTTAGACTCCGGTGGCCCTTAGCGAGATAAATCTAATCGAGCGGTTGTATCGATTACTTGTTATTCTATTTAAGCAAATTCTCGTATCTTTACTAGACGGCGAAGTGCGAACTAAGACTATATCGTGGATTTTGTTGATAATGCCCTTAAAATTAATTATGCTTTAGGTACTGACTTTTCCCCGCGGCTTCTGTCGCGTTGAAGCCTTTCAATAAATATCAACGAGCATTACGTTCAAATAGAACTACAATAGAATTTGGAATATCTGCTACAATATTTTTTCACCCTTAAAAAAAATATTTAGTTTTATTAATAAAACTAGCTGTGCCCCGCGGTTTCAACCGCGAAATCCATATAAACTTCAACACCCTATTTCACCCCTTTAGGGGTTGAATTTCTAAAAATCCTTTTTTAGCGAATGCCTACGTCGTAACATCTACCTGGATGCCAAATTTTAGCTTGATCCGTCCAGTGGTTTGGGCTGTGCGTTGATAGATGGCTATGTCACGTTTGAGTTTTATTTAATATATAGATGCATCCTATGTCATTTCTAATACCTCTAGCAATACGTGTACAAAGTTTCATGATGATCGGTTAAATAGTTTTGGCGTGAAAGTGAAGCGAAGCAAACGATCTTACATTCACATTTAAACATCGCCGGCTTAAGAACTGAACTAATAATCGACATTAAAACAAGTCAGTATTTCCGGTCAATAATTTGGGCAGGCCACATTTGTCGCAGAATTGATAACCGTTGCGCTCTGGAAGAAATGTTCCCATGTGGTTGCACCGTACACATTGTTGAATGATCTCTCACCCAATGGACTGTTGACTTGGTCGATAGCCTCGAAGAGAGATAGATAGAGAGATCAGTTTGTGAACCTGACCTGTGACGGTTTCTGATAGAATCCTATCTAGCAGTGGAAGTTATCTGGCTGCTGCTCATAATGATCATTAATGCTCTAGCCATTAAACTTGTATAAGTACAAGAAAACCCTTAAAATATTAATCCTTGAAAAACCCAATCTATTTATTTACCCGCTAAATTAGGAACAAGCCTAAGGGTAGGCAACACTGAATACTAAAATAGAATAATCAATACTTGAGTACTACCAACTCGAAATTTATTTTGCGTTAGGGGTGGCCACACCAATGGTAATAAAAAATATACTTCTTGATTGGGCCGTATTTTTGGAAAGTTTTAAAGTAATATATTTTTTTTATTATTCATTACTTTTTCCGTTGTAAATTTTATTCAAAATCTTTTTCTATGGTTTGAAACAAGTATTTATTTTTATTTTTAATGTATATCATTGAAAGTTATCATTTTCATGAAAAAAATATCATATGTTTTATATCTTTTAATATTAATATAAATATAATATATAAATATTAATATATTCTTTGTAGGAAAGCTAGTTTTTCCAAATTTTCATCTTATTAAATGATCAAAATGCCTTTATCTCCAAATCTTTCCAGTGTTGCGCTAATTGAGTAGAATGGCAACAGATGGCGCCGCCTGACCATCAGAGGTGCCCTTCATCGGACATCCTGAGCAGACGGCATTATTACCTGTACATTACCTGTATATTTTTATTATTATTATTATTTACTTTTGTATGAAGTTAGGTAAAGAAGCAAATTTTAGAAATCTATCGACAAAAAAGGAATCCGTATATAGTCCAGCCATCTAAAAATAAGCAATCAAATCCTATATGATATCTCTAAACAACATTTCCGTCATTAAAAAATAGTTGACTTGTCGAAAGTTTAATACTTCTAAAAATAAAGATAGTGTATTTAAATTACCTTTGGGGCATCTCAGAGAACGCAATTTTTTTACTTTACTTTAAGCTACGAATTGGCGGAAAGTGATGATTTCAAATGTCTAAAACTTGCAAGTAGGATGTAACTAATTTAGTGTAGAACACAAAAAAGCACTAATTATTATCTTAGTTAAATAGATTTATAAGTAGGTAAAATAACAACATTTATTAATCCTTTTCAAGTGAGTATTATTCTTGACATATGCGTGGTCGAATGAGTGTTCGGCCGGTCGCGTCGTACGCAGTCGATGTATGTGGATGTAATCCGGGTGTGTAACTTATTTATAAAATCTACTTAGCGTCCCTCAAACACGTCCGACGTATAGCGGGACGGTTGGTAACCCTACTGTAGTGTAGTGTCATCATAGAGTTAAATACCAATTTGTGTGATTTTGTGTGATTTGCAACTGTAGTGTAGTGCTGCAAATGGTTCCTAACACAGGTATATCAGACAAACTATTGGTCGGTGGTCACACAGACTAATTTATTGAATTTTTTGTTGTAAATAAAATTCTATACCATTTTAATTCAGTTAACTTTATTCCTAAAACCATAGATAATTTTGCCGCTAGACGAGAAATAGCAAATTTATGAATAAAAATATATACAACAATAGAGAAAATTTATCTTCATTAGGTAACTGTTATATTTTTGTTGTGTTAATACAGAAAAACTGTTATGTAAAATAATAAAATAAAATAATAAAATAAAATAATAATAATAATGTTATATAAACTGTTTATACAGAAAATAATACAAATTAAAATGGCATTTTCTGCGAAACACTTTGCCTCTAAAATGTATCTAACATTTCAATGAACTATGGATATGTGCAATTGTGCAGGTTCATTACCTAATGTTTTTAGTAAGTTTTTGAATTTGTTCATTTTGCATAATTTTTAAATTTACTACTCAATCTATACCAATATTATAAAAAGGAAAGATTTGATTGTGTGTGTGACACCCACACAGGGTTGAGTGCGTGCGTGTGTGCGTGCGTGCGTGTGTGTGTGTGTGTGTGTGTGTTTGTATGTAACGAATAGAGTGAGATTGATTGTAAAGAGAAACGATTTTAAAAATTCTTTCACAATTTGAATGTTACGTTATTACAGACTAATATAGGCAATTTTTTACCACGAGAAAATTTTTCATTGTAAAACACGGAAAACGGATAAACTTCTAAACGGCTGAACCGAAAAAAAATTATATTGGTATTTTTTCGATGGTTTCCGGAATGCTTAAAAAATACAATTGCATCTGGTAGGTGGCGCTGCTATCGTTATATCAACTACTAAACGTCTTGGCCGATTGAAATATATAAATTATGTTTGTTTGTATGTCCTTTTTAGAATCGTAATGCATAATGAAATTGAGAATGTTATGATATTTCGTAGTTGTTCTGAATGCTCCCACTTAATTGGAATATTAGTGGCGCCATCTTTCTAAAATTGGTGGTACCACACCACCAATTTTAGAAAGATGGCGCCACTGATATTCCAATTAATTTTATGTATTGCTATGATAGTATATCAAACAAACTATTGGCCATAAAATAAACATAAATAAAAATTACTATGTAAAAAAAATGTTACCTACATTAGTTGCATGAAATGCCTAAAATATATTTTTTGGATAAATACTGTATATAAAGATGTACTTGATGGTGTAGGCGCTATAGTGAGTTGAGTGTGCAAAATGTGAGGACCGTGATGTACCCCACTGGGGTATAAAAAAAATTGACGAATAAGCAACCCGGAGACATCCACAATCTGTTTTCAGAGTTCAAAACCATCTACAGAAACCAGTGGAATTGTGTTACAGCAGCAACGTTATACATAGCATCACAATTTTCTTTTTATTTAAGTTTCTGAGACTACACTAGCTAGTAGGTAAATTGGGTGTAATAATTAGAAAGCGAGAGTATAATTTTTAATTCTTTGAATATCAGTTATCTGTCTTTTGCCTTTTTAATACATTTTACACTAGGTCTCGCAAATTTGAAGGCAAAGACAGACTTTTACGGCTAACAATGTTCAACAATAGCGTATAGACATAATGCTCCTAAAAACGGCGCTGGATCATTCAATAATTCTGAATAATGCCTAGAGAAATGTATTGACAGTGCTTATTAGCACATAAAATTAAATTAAAGCACTCTCAATAAGCACAAATTTATAAAAAAAAAGGAATAACCTAATGTGTATATTATAACCTCCTACCAACACAAGGCACATATTGAAATAGTTGTGTCCCCACGGTTTCACCCACGTTTAGTTTGAAAGAAATCACTGATATTACCAACATATACATTTCACCCCTTATTTCTTTTCTAAATTCTTTTCTTGGTGTTCACTTACATAATGAAAGGGATCGCTGTAGCCTGTAACAAATGAAATCCTGTACCAAGTAGCTAGATACAGTAGTTGAGGCTGGATGTTGATATAAAATCAGTCAGGTTTAGATTTTAGATGTATCGATAGACGTTACTGACACCTATGTGAATAGACGCTGAAGATGATAGCCCAAACACTGTCCAATTTGATTTGTAAATATTTTTTATTATTCTACATCAAATAAAAGGCAAACCAAATTGTTTTATTTATTTGAATTTAGTCGTAAACATCAAAGACATTTAAATAGATTAGTGATTAAATACAATTTATCTAACTAGACGTAATGTAAGCGTTATACAGAACTGCTACAGTTAAATATATTAAACGTGCTCGATGTATTTTACATAATATGCAATATAACATTTTAATAACCTCAAATAAAACGTACAGTTAAGTTATTTACACATTTAACATTCAACAATGTATTTTAATTTCAAATGGGTACTTAATTATAATATTAATCTGAGTTAGTTATAATTAATAGTAAATATCTACTTATTTACACAAAAACATTGAGATTTTAACATGAAAAGCAACAATGCTTTTACTAAGACCTAACCTAAAATTCTAATTGATTCTGTAATCAATATTTGATTATGCAGAAAAACAAGAGAAGTACGAAACAGATATGTATTTAACACGTATCCTATTTAATAATATAGACGATTTAAAATGATATACATATTAATTATTCACATATTTAAGCGTAGATCTATGTACAAATAGATATATCGGCATACCTACAAGTAGGTACAATTTCATCAAGAGCATTCTATGCACAAATATGTTTAAAGAGAGTTTTAAGATATTTTTTTTCAAAAAACACAATACAGTCACTTAGATGAGAACAATAACTAGCAGCAGCAGAAGCACTAATTATTATAATTCTCATCAGTCAACAGTGTCTACTCGCGCAATGTATGTACGCCTTACAATAAAGTAAACAAGTAGTGCTGGCTAGTAGAATATGTTGTTCGAGTGTAAAGCTGTAGTTACAATGGGATATTACAGAATTTTGTTTATTTATATTTTTAACTTTACATTTGTGTATATGTCAAAAACATAACTTTCTGTACCTACTCGCTAAATATGTAGTAATAAGACAATAGAATAGCCATAAGCAGTTAAATTGACGCTAGAATCGTCATACTTACATCATTACAGGAACTAAAGCCTTGGAATTTGCTCAAAAAATTCTATTCGATTTGCGATTAGGCTAGAACTCAGTAGCGTGACAAGGTGTCATGTGGGCAGAACACGCCCGGCCGGAGGGTAACTCGGTCAGAGAACAAGCGCGCAGGTTTGCTGTTGACCATTGGTTAAGCTTATCTCTTTTCGGAGGCAGTGGCCCCGACAAAGAATCCTGTTCGACGTGTTACGCTAACTCTAAAACCAACTCAATAAGCGATATTATGAAGAAACTATTAAAATTTACGCCATTTAAGTATGTACCCTTGTATGGATTGTTAAAAACAAAAGTGAATTTAGTTTCGTGAGTCGGTGGAGGATGGCATTTCGCCGTCGATCTTGTGGCGAGCGTGAGCGTACGCGTCGGGGAGAGTCGGCCAGGCCTCCGGGGGAGGAGCGCCACCGGCCCACTCCGAAGTTGTCACCTCCGCCGGCCGCTCTATGTTCTCTGTCTTGGTGCACTCCAGAGAAAGAGGTTTTGGTGTTTCAATCCTGTTGAACGAAATTGTACTCATTGTTATAAATTTTAAGGTTCTAAATCAACCACATGAATATATCAATCGCGATCACTTTACACACTTATGTTACTTTTCTTTTCAGACTTTTTGCTACGGCTCTCATGTAAGAGCCGTATGTATGTACATGAAGTCGTAAAGTGACAGCTATGGGTCTTCGGGAGCTTATTAGAAGGGGTCGTCGTTCTCTCGGGGAGCAAAGGACAAACACACATCGGCATAGCTATTATTATATATTGATCATTAATAACTTTAAAGGTAGTCTTTAGAGTTGTGCATAGACAAGACCAACTCTTACTTTTAATTGGTTAGATTTTTATAATATAAGAGGACTAACAAGCAATCCAAAACCTTTTAATAACTACCGACTCACAGCCATATTGCTACAGATGTGTTGCCCTTCTTTCCTTCATCTATTGGAAACTCACGGCACATCACTTCACGGCGGTATCATGTAAGGTAGGTGTGCCCCGGGCCATGTCGGTCTAGTTACGAGATTACGACACACGGGCTATGACAGGGGTTCCCAGAGTGTGCATCGCGGCGCCCTGATGCGTCGTAGCAAGTGAAAAGGGACGCCGCACAATGGAAATGCCAGAACAACGGCATATCATTAATCGATTCTACGAATATCGTTACTGGCGCACTTTCAAAATTTTATTGAATAGTATAAGAGTGGAACTTTAATATAATGTAATAATTTCGCATGAATGACATTTGGAACATATATTTTTTAATACCCAAAAATGTAAATGTAAACCCGAAACCGACCTTGGTTTCGGGTTGGTTAGATTTTTGAATTTATTGACATAAGTACGGTACAAGCACAGAGTAAAGAGACGTTTACTTACTCATGTGGTACAAGTGAGGAAACAGGAAACCCTACATCTTTTAAAACTGAGTGAACTCGTTTTAGATCCCAAACTTCACCAAATATAATTTAATTCAAACACATTGATATACATAATTTTCTAGAATTAGGTATCTATTTTACTTCTAAATTAGTATTTTGCAACCTTTATATTTTTTTAAATACTTATTTGTAATTATAACATTTAATTATTTATTTAAGTAGGTAAGAGCTTAATTATTATTATCTTTTTACATATGATATCTGAACTTTATCTAAAACTATTTAATACTCTATGTTTGTGCAAAAATTCAATCGTATTTATCAACAACTAAGAAAGTTATCGATTTTTGAATTGAAATTGACATAGATTTGGACGCTCACATCGGTAAAGAAAATAGCATTGTAAAAATGTTCGACCAAAATGACATATAATTTTCAAATAGCTACCACGCTAGCTATTTGAATATTATATAATTTTGAAAATTATAGGGAGCTGTGACAAAATACTAAACGTGTAACTGCGCCGGAGCTGAAAAAGATTGGGAACCCCTGGGCGACGACGTAGCGGTTACATAGAAAATACCTCACGCGCTCTGGCGACTGCATGGCGTCGTTGGTGCTGGATATCTCCAGGTCCTCGGTGTAGCTCAGGTGCAGCTTCTCGCTTTCTCTGCGTTGATCTTTCTCTGCGAATAATTTACCTACTATTATATTAACTTTTAACAATTAAATCAAAGAAAAATCCATATTATATTATACGGGGTTACTTTTTTACTTTCTTCAAGGTTAGTGTAGCCGTCCGGTCCCGACTCACGAGTTAAATGCCACGTGGTGTCCAAGTAATATTTTTATAACATGGGACAAAATAATTATATCTGATATTTTTTTAAATTCATAAATCGAATATGTTATTGACTCTGAACCAAACCTGAAAATTTGGTCGGTGACCAAAAAGTAACCTGTATAATATTATATATGTTAAAGTGTGATTGTTTGTTTCTTTGTTCGTTGTTCACATGAAATTGGATCAAAGGATCGATGTGATATTTAGTATGGTAATAGTTGAAGGACTGAAGACTTGAATAGTGCCATCGGCTACTTTTTATCGCGAAAAACCACAGGCGAAGTCGCGGGTAACAGCTAGTAATATCATGTTTTAATTTACAGTTGGTAGGTAAGTGAAATGAATACTCGATTCATTGAGATTAAACTGGCAGCAGGCTTGTCATATAGAAATTCTGACTAGTGGCGCAAAGCGATAAAGGACCAGATGGAAGGTCCCAAATGTGGTGGGTACATGATATAAACAATAGGGCAAGGGGCAAAAACCCGATGCTGAAAACAGACTGAAAATTAATGTATTTACAACATTACATCACTATAGATGTTTATAATTAATTAGTTCTTATTAACATATTTTATAATAATACCCGTCAAAGAAACTTTCACGACAATCACAAATGTTATTATTTAAGTGGATTTGTTGTGGTGGTATATACAGAAATCATATTGATTGTTCCCTTACGAGTCTAAAATACAAGCACGTTTGTGCCGACATCGATCGGGAAGGTTGCATCGGGTGAGCTGCCTTGTAATATTCATGAATTTTAACTGCTCCTATACCCGAGTTTTTTTTTCATTCATTCTCATTCATTCTCATGACCACCAACTCCCATAGACATCCGCATAGATGTTATACGGATGAGTTGCTTCCTTACGGTCAACCGGCTACTTACACATCGCACGAAACGCGATAACACACTTTACTCCGGTCTAGTGTCGGCGAGAGGTAACTCCCCGATCGTGCCGGCTCAATTCGGCTACATGCATGCATGCAGCGTGGAACTACCTACCTTACAAATGCATAATATCAGTTTCAGAGTGACCACTGTACATCAAAAACTTAAAAAATCATTTAAAATTATTTTTTGAGTCATGTCACAAATCGACCGCAGCAATTAATAATGTCGGACCTGCATTTTTGTGATTTTCTATTCATAGCATTATGAGTATTAAAAATCAATCAACCGTCTTTCTTTTTTCAAGTTCGAGTTTTGGAATTCTATATATTTTGAGTAAGTAATGAAATTTAATATGAGAGAAGAGCTACGGTCGAAATATTGCTGTATCCTACTAATCCTACTAATATTATAAATGCGAAAGTTTGTAAGGATGTTTCTTACTCTTTCACACAAAAACTACTGAACGGATTTTCGTGAAACTTTACAGTAATATAGCTTTCATATCAGAATAACATAAGTTAAAATTTTTAATCATTTTGGAAGTCCAAAATCCACGCGGGCGAAGCCGCGGGCGGAAGCTAGTACGAGTATATTACCGTCGACATTGATTGTCGGCTCCGGCCACCCGAGTGAGTCTCCCTCAACGTCGACGGGCTCGTCCTCTGCGTCGTAACGCGGCCGCTCGTCGCGTCGCTCATCGCGCCGCTCGTCGCGCCGCTCGTCGTCGAGGTCGTAGCCGAGCATGCTCTCCACAGTGTGGTGGCGTTTGCGCGTGCGCAGCTTCAGGCGGCGCTGCCGGTTTGCTCGGATTCGCTGGTACGTCTGATATTTAGAAGTTCATTTAATTATTTTTTTCAAGTGAAAACTTATTTTGGTTTTAAAGGACAGGTAAAATGTTGTGTCCGAATCAGCACAATTTTTTTAAGTATATTTTTTTATAGTGTATTGTGTAGTGTGTAGGTTTTATATAGTAAAATACTCGTATAGTATATGTACTTGCTAACTCACAACAGATGTATATGTATGTCCCAGTGATTATGGGATATGAAAAATCGATAAGAGCGAATTTTGAGAACAGGCAGTAGAATTGCAGGGAAATAAAAAATAATAAAAGACTACTAGTATCCATGTTAATATTATAAATACGAAAGTGTATTTGTTTGTTTGTTTCTTTGTCCTTCTTTCACATCAAATCGGATCAACGGATCGATGTGCTATTCAGTATGGAGATAGTTGAAGGACTGAAGAGTGCCATAGGATCCTTTTTATCGCGAAGAAATATTTTACTTTCATCGGAAAACACATTTCCATCAAATCAATCAAATAAGCACTTCAATTATATCCATACTAATATTATAAATGCGAAAGTGTGTTTGTTTGTCCTTCTTTCATGTTCACATTTTTCTAGCTCGATCCAAGCCGCGGGTAATAGCTAGTAGTTTAAAAAGTGTTACCTCCCAGCGCGCGTCCTCATCCTGATGGTGTAGCGAGTGCGCGGGCGGCGCTGCAGCGTCGCGCGGCAACGCAGTCAGACTGTACAGGTGCTGCAGCTCCTGCAGGAA
>LUGF01002404.1:33307-49787 GCA_001625245.1 Calycopis cecrops
CTAGTGTAGTGTGCATCTCCATCATATACATTGTTGTAACAGATAACTCAAACGAACCTATCGTCTTTCTTACTGCGCCCTACACCACATGGCGACCCTGCCAGTGCTGCCCTGCGGTGGCACTGGCACATGCAAGAATAATACGTGAAAAAAAATGAAACTGGAAAAATTTATAATGTATAATAATAGTATAAGAAGATAATATAATGTAAGAAAAAATATATAAAATAATTATTAATAATTTAAATAATTAAGAAGAATATGAGAAGATATACTTATTACAAAAGAGAAAAAATATATAAAAAGAAGAGGCAGCCGGAATGTAATCATGTGGGACATTTATGAAGCAGCCAGGAGTTGATCGTGTCTTAAAAGGAGGCAGCCGGGAGTTGATGGTGTCCTAGAAGGAGACTGCCAAGAGTAGATGGTGTCTTAGAGGGAGACTAATGGGAATTGATGGTGTCCTAGAAAGAGACTGCCAGGAGTTGATGGTGTCTTAGAGGGAGACTAACGGGAGTTGATGGTGTCCGAGTAGGAGCTGCCGGGAGTTGATGGTGTCATAGAAGAAGACTGCCAGGATTTGATGGTGTCTTAGAGGGAGACTAATGGGAGTTGATGGTGTCCAAGACGCCAGAATACCGGGAGTTGGTGGTGTCCGAGTAGGAACTGCCGGGAGTTGATGGTGTCCGGAGAATAATATAAAAATAATATAAAAAAGGGTTTTCTATATTATGTCGGATAAAATAATATACTTCGTCAATATTTTAGCGATCTGATGAATACGAGTATATACGTTAAAAGAGTGTTGAAAGAAAAATGATATTAAGTTTTGAACCATAACTTAATATTATTAGATATAATAATATACAGTTTTACAAATAGTAAAAATTACACATTTTGCTGAGTAAAACGCCGTATATCTATACTAACATTATAAAGAGGAAACCTTTGTATTTTTGTATGTTTGTATTGAATAGGCTGAAAAACTACTGGACCTGGAAGTAAGTCGACGAAAAAACTGCCATACGTTAAAGATTCTCGCGAACGTTGCCTAAATGGTTGGAGATGTATGGTTGACTTCTATAGTAATGCCTACAAAATGTTTGACTTGGTTGACTTCTATAGTGACAAATGGTTGACTTCTATAGTAATGCCTAGTAATGCCTAAAAAACGTTGCCTAAATGGTTGGAGATGTATGGTTGACTTCTATAGTAATGCCTACAAAAAAGTCCGCGATAGTTTAAACCAAACATTTATATTTTAGCCATTATAACCACTTTTCCATAGAATAAAAGTAATTAAAATTATTAGCATATATTTATTGATCATAATATTATCGTCAAATACTGATCCTTATCCAAATAAACTATTTATTGAACAAGATTGTTTCAATAGCTATAAATTACATTTTATTTTATTCCAATCAGACAATCCATTCAAAAGATATTACGAATTTAAAACTGTAATTGGTATTAAAATGAATGATGGCCGCCGGCCGATATGAAATGAAATTAACAAAATGATTATTGAAAAAGTACCCGGTGATTTTAAATGTTTTAAATCCATCGACACCGTGTGTAACACCGAAGATACAGTACACTATCCACAAGAATTTTTAAACTCATTTAATCCTGCCGGCTTGCCACCCCACGACCTGAAATTAAAAGTAGGTACGCCCATTATGCTATTAAGAAATTTAAGCCCTCCTAATATGTACAATGGGACAAGACTTTTGATAAAAGAATTACGAGCCAATGTGATTGTAGCGACCATCATCACCGACCCGGCGCGCGGCGGCTGGACAGCTCGCTCACATTCCGCGGATCCCGATGATACCGACAGATTTGCCTATTTCCTTTAAAAGATTACAGTTTCCCGGCAAGGTATCGTTAGCCCTTACAGTAAATAAATCCCAGGGTCAAACTTTTTCAATGGTAGGCATCGATCTCAGAAAAGAGTGCATTTCTCATGGCCAATTATATGTTGCACTTTCTCGAGTAGGATCTCCTGAAAACCAATATGTTTTAATGCTATCTACAAATACTACTGCGAACGTAGTTATAGTAAAGCATTAAGGTACTATAAAGTCTTAAAATTAAAAATTAAAAACAAAAATAAGAGTTAAGCAGGTACGAAACAAAGAAATGTAACACGAGTAAAAAACCTATAAAAACATACATATAAAACAATTTTTTTTTCAGAGAGCTTAAAAAATAAATGTCCACCCGTGCGAAGCCGGAGCGGCTCGCTAGTACTTAATGTAATGCTATAATGCCAGTTATTTAAACAGTTGTTTAAATAACTGGCATTAAAAATAAATTATGTTATTTTCGATTATAGCATATAATATACAAGGTTGATAAAAGCGAGAGGCATTAAATGAAACCACATATTTAGTGTATAGTTGTGTAACTATAAACAGATCAATCGGAGCAATAGTTTAGCCACAGGACTTTTTTAAAGATTTTTCTCACTTCGCAAACGCTGTATCGCATGGCTATGGCCGGCCGGGATCATTCAACCCGTGCTCGCTGTAGCCGCCTCGTACAAAGAGTGATAACATTTTTTCGCTATTTAACTTGTTTGAAAAAAGTATTTTTGTATATGTAGTGGTTGTCGTATAGAAACTGCTTGGTAGTTGGTTTCTATACGAAACTTCTTGTTGTGTATGCTTTTTAAAGAAAAATTTCAAATTTAAGAAAAGAATAAGACGTTTCTTGACGTGAAAATTTTATTCAATAGAAAATTTGGAGAGATTGCAAGGGAGTGTGAAACAGAGCGGATCTCAAAATATGAGAGAGTTTCGTATAGAAACCAACTACCAAGCAGTTTCTATACGACTAACGACAACCACTGCACTCTCCCCCTTAGTGTAGTGGTTGTCGTATAGAAACTGTTTGGTAGTTGGTTTTGTAATGTATTTGTCGTAATCCATTAGTACATATAACTCAATGTCGTAATCCTTTCTTTTGATAGTTTCGGATTAACCGATAGTATATGTGGTTTAATTTTATGCCTCTCGCTCTTATCAACCCAGTATAATAATATACAATCATTGGTCATTATTAGCATATAATATTAGTCGAACTTAACGCTATAGAATTTGCGAGATTACCATATATGGAAAACACCTACAGCGTCGCGCTATCTTGACATTCGAGAGATGTTATTATACACCACCTAGACGCATCCTACCTTATTATATTTCGTGCGTCTCTATGTACTTATGATAAATCATATCTATATTATTTATAACATAGCCATTAAATATGTTTTAATTCATTTTTGAATGTATGAAATGAGAATGCATATCGCCTCATTGTATGTAGATATGACATATAAATATGTTGAAAAATATATGAAATAATACTTTGTTTTATAAAATAGAAGCTATATCTTGCCATTTTTATTAGAATTAATTGTTTATAAGTACATTGAAATGAAATGATTTTTTTTATTCAAAATAGAATTATAGTAATTACTTTTTGAACGTCAACAATTAAAGCTACCACCGGTTCAACCCTAGCCCTGTCCTGAGAAGAACCGGCGAAACAAACTCAGTGGCCCAAACCAAAAGTTAATTGAATTGCAAAAGATATCTATCAAATATACGTATTTTATAACTTTTTTAAAGTTAGATGTTTTTACTTGCGTTTTTAATCATTACCTACTTAATCATTAATATAAGACTGTTTGTAGATTATGTTCTTTCATTATAAACATTTTTTAGCTTTGTGTTGTCTAAAATAAATCTAAAACTTGATAGTAAATTAAAATCTATATACTGATTACTGTCATACTATTTTTATACTTTACTATATCATTATTTGGACCATAGGAGAATATTATAATATGTAATATTGCTAGTTTATTAGGATGGAATATTTTGCACCTAGATACACTCAAGTTTATGTTTTAATTTAGCTCATGTTGCGATACATACTCAGTAGGCGCTAAAATGTTGATAACATGATATATGAAGCATCACCATAAATGCCTGAAAGTAAATTCGATCACCTTTTCGTTATGTTTAATCATCAGCATCATTTTATGTTCACTGTATAAATATAATAAATTGTTTTATGTTTGTGAGTTTTTGATAACAAATGTTTTTAATGAGAATTTATGATTGAAAATAACTATTTATGATAACAAAATGTAATTATAGTTTATTGTCATTTTACTTGCATTTATATAGAAATTTTAATTATTTTAATATAGGAGAGGTAATAGTATGCGGATTTAATTTAATATAATTTGATGATAGCGCCCAATCGTGTAAATATTAATCGACTAAAGTATACCTACTATACGACGACGAAAATTATGGTTTTTGATGAGTAGGATTGTTTGTAGGAATTAGATATGGAGTATACAGAGGAATTTGGCAAATAAAGCTTGCTTATGCAAATGGCTTGATCACCCAAATGCCAGTGCTTGTTTTATACACTACGTTTTCCTTTAACGCAGATAATATTTGATATAATAAAGATGTTTTGATAGTAGAAAGGAAAAATGACCTCGATTTGACTATAACATTAATAAGCGATGAACAAAAAAGGGGTCGATGAAAAAAAAAGATAATATGTAAAGGACATTTAGGTCTATAAAATATATAAAAAGGTTTTGCGCAGAACTTATGAATGATATGATAGGAAAAATAATGAGTTAATGAATGTCGACAAAATATTATAAATAAAATGAGTCGGACGACTCAAAGACCTCGTGACCCAAGAGCTTAATGGCTCAAAGACCCAAGGGCTCAAAGACCCAAGGGCTCAGAGACCCTATGTATGACCCAGAGACTCAGCGACCCAATAATGACTCAACGACCCAGGGTACAACGACTCAGAGACCTTATGACTATGACCCAAGAGCATAACGACTCATAGACACTATGACTCAATAATCTAACTAATTACCCTAAAATGTCCGAGATAATAATATGAAATAAGTGTTATGCAACACTTAAGTGATGATAATTAATAAAATATATTAAGAAAGCTAAGGAAACATAAATCAAATAAAAATAATAACGCATATTTTATTAAAAAAATGGAAAGGGATTAAAAAATCTTTTTAGTACAATAAGTGAATAAATATAATTTTGATTAATTCGATATAATATGCAGACACTGATAGTTTTAAGAGTATAAATAAAGAACAGTCGTTACTATTTTTTTTAGTTAACAATATCGTGCATTATTTAGTATTGTGCTCATATACTTATATATTTTTTATTGTATTAGTAACGTAGTGAATAAATGATATGTTTATTACTAATATTACATAAAATTATTATATTTTAACATTAAATAAATATAAATTGCAATTTATTTTAATATTTTGCTTTGTAAACTAAATAATAATAAATGTGTTGAAAGTTTATTGACTGTGAAATTTAAAAAATAAACCTGTTTATTGGTTTTTTTCTTTATGGGGGTGGTGTAGTGTGCATCTTCGTCATATACATTGTAGTTACATATCATAGAATAGAGATTAAAGGTCCTTCAACAAACCTGTTGTCTTCCTTTAATACATCTCCCGCACACGTCACACAAGTCGGAAACATTTTCATGACTACCGACGCCCATATCTGCATAGACGTTATACAGATGCGTGGCTCTCCTATCTCCTCTCCCCTTAATGGCACATCGGCTACTTACACACCACACGAAGCGCATGCTGTCGCTTTACCCCGTTTTTCGAGAGGACCTCCCCGGTCCTTTCCATTCGATCCCCGGTACCTTTTACGAAAAGTAGTAGTCATTAAAATGACTCCGATTGCTCGTTTGCCCCCTTGTACTATAAAAAAATCGCCGTAGGCCACTTTTAGAGTTGCGTTTAGAGGGCAATCGAGTGCATGTGAAAAGAACCTAAGGTTAGTAGAATTGTGATTCGTGCATAGGTACCTATATTAAATAGTCGTGTAAGATTCATTAGACCGAAGGCCGTACAGACAGCATGTCTCAAAAAAGATTTTAAGTACCTACAATTCCGAGAAGGGCGATAGCCGCTTAGGCCACACACCGCCGGCGACACCACTGGTTTCTATGAATCTGTATGAAATTCATTCTGAGCGCGGCGACACTGCGGCCGGCGGCCGAGAAATGTTGCCGCGCCACGTAACAACAGGCATCAGTAAAAGGTACTCTATGGACTGACACGTGCAGTCGCGACATGCGGACGCTTGGAATATAGCAACCACAACCACAGGCGACACTGCGGTGGACCGCAACCGCTGACCGCAGTGTCGCCTGTGGTTGCGATCTGCATCCCGTCTCGAAGTTGTATCTTTAGGCACGATATGAGAAGGCGCTTACGTGAGAAGAGGTCGTGCGAGTCGGAGCAGGCGGGCGCGGGCTCGTCGTCCTTGCAGGGCCGCGGGGAGGCGGAGGCGGCGGAGCCCGGCGAGCTGGTGTCGTCGCGAGCCGCGTAGCTGCGGTACAGCGGCGGCGTGCTGTTCTCGTCCCGAACATTCTGGAAACAACGTGATGTTTCAGACTAGCTGCGATCTGCGTTTTGCATCGAAAGATTCGTTCTTTCATACAAACTTTTAATATTATTTAATAAAATTTAATCCCGGGGTAACATTTTGGGTTACGTTTTCGAAAATCGCTCTTAATTGGAGCTTAGCGGATTTAAAGGCCATAGAACTGTACTCTAACCTGATTTTCAAGTTTTTCTTTGATTAGTATAGTAGGTACTCTTAGCTAAGTAATGATAGACAGTCAGTCAGTGAGTCAGGACATTACAATTACCTACATTACGACTATGTCCGGTCCTATACCGGCTATGCTATCCTATATTACCTTTACTATGAAAATTAGTTTAGCCTTAGTCTTATGGCAACTGACATGGATCATAGTTATAATATACAAACAATACAAATGAATCGTCAAATTCATCATTGGTTATAAGAACTAAATTGTAAGTGTATTATTTATCAGTATTATCAATGAATCAACTTATTACATATTAAATCATACATTAATATAGTATATAACGCGCAATAAAATTACGCGTTATATACACTGAGATCTATATTCTGTTATATTATGCTCACGACACAGGTTTTACCTAGTGTGAGAGCTATTGCTAAACTTTAAAATGGCTAATATTATAGCATTTTTCAAATTTGAAAATTCTAACTAAAACGATTCTTTATTCACCACTATTTGTGGTGAATAAAGAAATCCGTGCATTCAATATAATGTTACACCTTATATTAAAATATATTGAGAATGCTGTCTTGTGCTAAATAAACAAATCTATACAAAATTAAACGATTGAACCTAGATTACGAGATACCGAAGAATGCCTTTTCTTGGCTGTAGACAAACTGATGAATTTTAATATACCTATACACATGCAAAAATCAAATTTTTTCTTATAGCTATGAAACACTAGCTTTTTCCCGCGGCTTCGCTCGAGTTGAAAGCCTTCAATAATTATCAATGAACAGTACATTCAAATAGAACCGCGATAGAATTCCAATATCTACAACAATAATTGTTTGACATAAAAGTATCCTATGTCACTTTCAATACCTGTGACTGGTTGATTACCCGGAGAGACCTACCGGTTGAGAAGTTTTGGTGTGAAAGCGTAACAAATAAGCTCACATTCACATTTATAATATTAGTAGCATTTAATTGATATACCCTTAGTGCTTGACCGACGCTCTGTCCAAGGGCGTACTGCTCGCCGAAATGCCTAGCGAAGGCTTTCCCTGGATATAAAGGGTGGAAGGCGCCACCTATTGGACGAAATGCTCCACATCCAAAACTCTGTAAAGCCGGATGCAGAAATTGCGGCGCCATATGATGTAGGAATCCTTCCATGGTGACTGTGAGGCTACAAAATAAAGTAAAGGTAGTATTAACAAGATATAATAGCATTTGGTATGCGCCCAGCCGATATAAAAATAATTATACTATTTATAATGGTAATAATGATACTATTTTGATATACATGGTTGATATAATACTAGTATGACGTAATTAAAATATGATATCTTCCTAGTATCTGAAAATACAATTCTTCCATATTCAATAGATAATTTTCTATTGCTAATATTTCAGATGATATCTAAGTATTTTAAAAAGAATATGATTACAACAAGAACAAGAAGATGTAAGCGACCGGTACCTTCCGTGGGAAGCAAATATTATTAATAATAATATAATGAATATAATTAATAATAAACAATATAATAAAAAAAAATATCACTCCTTTTTCACTTTTTCAGCTCAAGCAATCGATTTATCAAGGTCCCAGGTTCGAGAAAAGCTCGGTTCTCAAGATATAATAATATATAATATATAATATCAGTGCCATCTATATTATATTATATATATTTATGGTTTTTTTACTCCTCAATAGATGGCGGAATTCCGTCTTTTTATTTTTATCCGAGCGAAGCTCGGTCAACCAGGTCCTATATATAAAACTCAAACGTAACATGGCCATCTATCAACGCACAGCCCAAACCACTGGACGGATCAAGCTGAAATTTGGCATCCAGGTAGATGTTACGACGCGACGTAGGCATCCGCTAAGAGATTTTTAGAAATTCAACCCCTAAGGGGGTGAAATAGGATGTTGAAGGATTTCGCGGTTGAAACCGCGGGGCACAGCTAGTTAGTAATAAAATAATAACCATACGTATCGTGATCTTTAATGGCAGACTGTAGAAATTGCCTGTTTTTTTATTTATTTATTTTTTTCATTTATTAACAAAAACATACTTAACATTTTTTAAAATTTTTTTTTTTTAATTTTTATATTCGGACGCCATTTTCTTTTTTGATAAACACTTTTGTTTATTACTCAAAAGCTTCAATATATATAAAAGTCGATCACATAGTAACTTATATAGTAATATTTCTCATCATCATTTATCCCGTTTTTCTCATTTACCACATTTTATACTTTGATCTTTGAGGAAGTCATGGACTGTTTGTAAAGATAGTTTTCACTTTAAAAGTACACTTGATACTTTTAATAGTATACTCTACATGGATCTTATCGTATTAATACATACTAATACATATTACAAATGCGAAAGTGTGTTTGTTTGTTTGTTTGTCCTTCTTTCACATCAAATCGGATCTACGAATCGATGTGATATTTAGTATGGAGTTGGTTGAAGGACTGAAGAGTGCCATCGCCTTTTTTTACCACGACTCGCTCTTGACTATCTTTTTAACTATAAGGTACAAAAGGCATGTGGCGGAGTGGTTACGTGTGCGGCATTCTACTGAACAAATAGTAGCAGCCAATGAAAACACGTTTCATTTACATACCGATTCATAGCCCAAACAAGAAAAGAGTTTCGAGTATTCGACACAAACAAATGTCTTTTTTACGAAGAACGAAATAAAAATCGAATTTACGGCTGCTTAAACACACAAACCACACAAGAAAGTGTGAGAGGCAATCGTAGCGCGAGGCTGAATGTTTAAAACTCTCGGGACCGTAATACGGAGGGCGTTGCTGTAACAATAAACGTAGCGTAGTCTGAGCATATTGAGCAACATACCGAGAAATACTCAAGCATACGATTACTTGACATCTGTACAGTGACAATGGTTTTTGAAAACTTCTTTAGGCATATTGGGTATTTTTTGAGAGGAGCACCGAGCAAACCATTGAATTTGTGTCACTGGTGTATTATTCTGATTATGTAACATTTTTGTACATTTTTTTGGCGTAGTAGGCAAACGAGCAGTTGGGCGATCTGATGTTAAGTGATTACGCCCACAGACATCTGTAACACGAGAAATCGAATTATTCTATTTCATCGGTGAGTTTGAATTATTTTAAAGAAACATTTTTGTTTACACAATATGTCTAGTACAAGGACTGATTCGATAATTTACTTAAATTATCACAATTTAAAGTATTTTGTGTACATGAATTATTAAATATATATCTATAGTCTATTGGTAAGCGTGTTCAACAGACGTGAGGTCCTGGGTTCGAATCCCGGGTCGGACCGAAAATTGTTATTGGGATTTTTCAATTTCTAATAACAGTCCGGAGTCAGGAAGTTGGCGGTGATACACCCCCGTGCCTCGGAGAGCACGTTAAGCCGCCGGTCCTGCGCCTGATTTCTCACCGGTCGTGTCGGATTGCCGTCCCATCGGAATATGAGAGTGACGGAATAGAGAGTGCACTTGTGTCTGCGCGCACACTTGTGCACTATAATATATCCTGCGCATCTGGCTCTTCTCTATAGAGACGGCCGCCGTAGCCGAAATCGGCTAGGAGGATATTATTATTATCTATATACATAGTAAACACAATAAAAAGGTAATTCGTAATACCGATAGATCGATGCAGAACAATACTCTGATTCCGAATATGGCATCAGCATCTTCTTCGGCAGCCAGAACACGACCACTGCTGGACACAGCTGCCTCTCTGAGAGAATGCCAAAGCTCACGGTCATAAAGTTTGCAGCCAGTGGCTCCCCGCGACACGGTGGACCTATGACCTGGTCGGTCCTGTCCATCAGGTCGGAGATCGTCTAGCACTATGCTTTTCAGGGTGGGGCCGCCACTCGAGAACCTTTCTTCTCTATACATTGGATTGAATATTCTTGTTGAATTTAATGACAACATGCGTGCATTAAAACAGTAGGCAATACTGCTGAACCTAATGGTTTATGTTCCTTTCATATTTGTCTACAAACTGATAAATTAATATAAAAGAGTTTGAGATTCTTCGTATCTTTACTTCGCAGAGCGCGATCTTCAATCACACCAGTAAAGTCGACTGGATGATATATACCGATTATTGGTATTTTGGCACTAACTTAGACGAATGATTTTTTTTAAAAACAAACACATTTTTTTTACTTTCTTTAGGCTTTTGATTCAGAATAAAAATATATTTATAGTTTTTGATTAAAAATATGGCAAAATTGATGATGAAATTGAAAATGAATAAAATATAACGAATGAAACACAGATTTTACTTACATTTGTATGTCTATAACAACACACAATAAACATAAACTGACGTGTGTTAATTATTTCATTCACTAAACAGATCACCAAACATGAATCAATCTGTGTTTATTCGTCTCTAAGCCAATTATCTCAGGTGGTGTAACTAGTTAATGATCAAAGGCGCCCTGCAGTTTGACAATATAATAACTGTTTGACCCGGCGTTCCAATCAGTGCATGTGTTGTATATCACATCTCTGCCTCTAATTAGAGGGACTACACCAAATATTAGATTTGTTGGCGTCAAATCAGTCGGTATGCAACTGATCACCTTTGAACGTGTGTATTGCACTGGCAATAGCTACTTGACAATCGTTTAAAAACTTTAAATCGTCGGTGTGAAGTAAAATAATTCCGTTTTCGTGTGATTCAAATTCTATAATCTATACATATAATGAAACAGTAAATTTCGTGTGTTGACATTAAATATATTTACGAACAAACTAATTGGGGGCGATGTTAAAATAGTATTAGAACTCTTCAATGTTTTTTTAATTTTTTGTGTCTGTTTGTTCGTTTATCTGCTAATATCCGCAACTACTGGACGGATTCGAATAAAACTTTTTGGTATAGATACTAAACCTGGTCAATATATAGTTTACTTTTATTGCGGGAAAATCGCTCATTCCTACGGGAAATTTAGTAATTATAATTTACCCAACGGATCTGAAAATTATTAACAGAAGACGTTACGCTAGCGTAGTTGCGAGCACCAGCTATTTCTAATATTGTTCGATTTTGTATGTGGATATAATATGTAAAACCTTTTTTAAATAAACACTAAGTGTACACTAAGTATCATTACGAATAGCAATCAATTGCAATACTTTCACATGGGGTTGGGATTTTTTAATTTTTAATACCAGTCCGGAGTCAGGAAGGACAGGTCCCGTGCCTCGGAGAGCACGTTAAGCATCTGTCATTCTCTGTCGTCGTGTCGTGACGTCATTGGAATAATAGAATGAGGGAATAGAGACTACACTTGTGTCTGCGCAAATACTTGTCCACAATAATAGGTCCTGCGCATCTTACTAGTCTCTATAGGGGTGCCGTAGTCAAAATTCGACTAGTACTCCATTAGTTAATATAATAATAAAAATGAAACAATATTACACCTAAGAATTATAACTGTAATATTATCTTTACGTTATTATCAGTAAAGGAATAGCCAAACGAGTGACCTGCTTTATTCAATAACAAGCAGTGCTCCGCGGTTTCACCTGCGCAGAAAACGATCACGTGCTAGTGGAAAGTCTACTAAGTCAGACTAGGTAGAGATTTATTTAAAAGTTTTATTTCACTTAGTTCTCTTATTTTTTCTAATTAATTCCTTTCAGATTATTAGATGCACACTTTCATAATCATACAGATTTTTCTTTACAATGAATACATTTACCTCTACACTCTAGGTATACATTTAATAAAACATAGGAAAATTCGTGTGTCTAAACATTAAATATATTTTCGGAAAACTAATCGAGGGCGATGTCAAAATAGTATTAGAACACTTTTCAATGCTTTTTAATTTTTTTGTATGTCTGTTTACCCGTTTGTCTGTGTGTCTGGGCTAATCTCCGAAACTACTGAACGAATTCGAATGAAACTTTTTGTGGTTTATAGATACTAAGCCTGATCAACATCAAAAACATTTTTTACTGCGGTAAAATCGTTAATTACAACGAAAATCGGAATTTCAGCATACTGCAAGCAAACTATAACAAATCACTTGATTATAATATTACTACGCTACGCGAACGAAGTAGCAGGCAAGAGCTGGTATCTAATACAATTTTAAATTCGCAACATTATTTAAGTAATATCCGACGTTAGATAACTTAAAAATACGCTACAGGTCTTGAAAAATTATTGATTTTAAGTACTTAGGTTCAGTAACTTTTAGCTTGATTGTTACAATATATAAATTACTAGCCTTCGCCCGCGGCTTCGCCCGCGTGGATTTCGGACTTCAAAAATGGTGTTGTTATTATTATACATAATCTAATATTATACTGAAATATATATTATGTTAAATAAATAATTAATATCACCACAACTTCAAAACCAAACGTATCTACATAAACTGTACTTATTGATGAAATAATTTATTTTGATAAGGATTAATAGCATGAGTAAAATAAACGCGTTTAAATGTAGTCCAAAAAAAATTCAAGATTTTTAAATAAAATTAATGTGGTTGTTGTGCCTCACTCGACATAGATAGGTATAGTGAGTCGCGGACTTTTTTGTAGATATTTATAAGATCTACAATTAATTATATTATTTTATGGTTCTATATTTTGTAGTTTAGGCAGCGTACGCAAAATAAGTAACTTTTTTGGTTGTTTTTTCCAGTTTATGTCCGAAAAATCCAAATATCTTACGGAACCCTATTTCCAAAATAAAATATAGTCTATGTTACTCGTGGATAATGTAGCTTTCGAATGGTGAAAGAATTTTTAAAATCAGTCCAGTAGTTTTTGAGCCTATTCATTACAACCAAACAAACAAAGTTTTCCTCTTTATAATATTAGTATAGATAATAAGAACAAAAGTTGAAATGCAAAACTTTCTCCTATAAATTATAACATTTGAATACGTTAGGTATATTATCTTTTGAATATAATGTCCGATTTTAATAATACTTATAAAAAGCTTTTCGCAGTGTTAAGTGTCAAGTACAGAGGTACACATAATATGATTTCAGCACTTTTACTCAAAATGTAAAAAGTAGCTATAATGGCATAACAGTAGTTGGACAAAATATGGTATCGCGGACTTTTTTGTAGATACTGATACGTTCTTTAGTAGGTACTGTAGAATAGCCACCGCTGCGCTATTATTATTTTTCTCATATCTTTTTGGAAAATGGCATATGCCACTCAGTGAAGATGCATCTTTCCAATGGTGAAAGAATTTTTAATATGGATCTTGGAGGTTTTGGATAAAATCATTAAAAACAAATGACTCCTGTTTATATTATTAGAATGTATAGAAGGATAGATAATATCAATCTAAAATTAACTATTTATATATTGTTTTCCTTATTAGATATCGGCAAATAAGCACCTTGGGTATAAAGCAATATAAAAATATACGCAACGTATAATAATACGGCCTAATACATCAGGTTCCCGATAATTCAATTTACAATTCCGTTAATACGGGATAAAAGCACCAAAATTATTTACACACAGAGGCGTAAACTCAACAACTTTGGCGTTTCTAGGATTATTCCAAATTGTATTTCATTGCAGCCGTACAGTCAGAGTTTGACGTTGCGTGACGTTCAAAATTGCAGTGAATTGTTATTCAATGAGTATTTGAAGATAACTAAATAAGAGATATATACATTGCGAAGGATTTAAATAAAAACTCTCGCTCAAATAATACCGCCGCTAAGTTAGAACTATTCTGTCGCGTTTTGTACGGCTTATGACCTTCTGGAAGAAAGGAAGGAGAGCAACTAGTCTGAATAACAAATATGCGGACGGGCGTAAGTAGTAAAATACTCCGATTGCTCCTTTGTTCCCGTATACTATTAAGAAACTAGAGATGACCATCTGTTAATATAGTGTATGTATCGCATAGACATTGGTGATCTCAATTTAGATGCATGGGAATTATGCAAATTACCACTTAGGTATCCCTCGATCTAAGCCCAATATGTGTGCACCATCCAATCTCTTGAGATTTGTACCATTGATAATGTATAAGCTTGTTCTTATTCTATTTTTTTTCATTCTATACTTATTCTTGATATGAAAGGGTAAAAGTCTCTAACTTTGTTTTCTAGTTGTTTGTAGTGGGTTGGGAATTACTAATTCGATCAAAAATATTGAACAAAAATCATGAAAAAAAATTTTTTGGGAGTAACTCCCTTATTAAGTAAAAGTAAAATGATTTAGAGATCTGTTTCTGAATTATTTGGTTTTAAAGTACAATATTTTATTAGACGTTAAGGTCCCCTCCCTCTATCTTCTCAACGGTTAAAATTGAACTCGTGAAAATAACTATAGCAGTACTATATATAATGAAATTCAAAAGAAAACTATCAGATCTGAGAAGGAAGTAAAAACTGAAAAATCAACTTATACAATGTACTCGGAAAAATAAACTTTCATATAAATTTTATTGAAAATTAGTTAACAACTGTTAAGCAATTTTTACTCGATCTTAATAAAGAAGTAGAAAAAATAAATGCATAAAAAATAATTTTCAAAAATTTTTGAGGAATGAGGGCATAAAAAAATTGCACCAAAAATTATCCAGCAAGATTCGGATTCTTAATCTATAAGCTCAAATCCATTGGTGGGGTGCGGTACCTATTCAAATTTTGCGTACCCAAATACATCCAGGACCTGCTCTAATGAGGAGTTGGCGAGAGCGTTACAAAAAAGCTCACATCGAGCGAGGCCAATGAAAGTGGTCATTCAAATTCAAAATTAAAATTCGATTTATATGAAACTCTTTTGTATATAAGAAATAAATAACATATGATATCTTATGTCATTGTATTATATCTACCGTAATGAAAATCAATAATTAAGTTTTACTTCAGTTGTGTGGTCTGGAATACACCCTTTTTTATAGAGCTACATAAACAATGTAACGTGTTTAAAATAATTTTTTTAGTTTATTCAAAATCAAAATATTTTTATTCAAAATAGAATTTAAAAAATTGCTTTTTGAACGTCAAACATTACATCTACCACCGGTTCAACCCTAGCCCGGTCCTGAGAAGAACCGGCGAAACAAACTCAGCGGGCCTCATTAATTTCTTCATTAAATATATTGTTAGCAGATATTTATTGGAACATTACTAACCGACTTCTTTAAATCAATTTATATCTATTTATCTATCTCATATTGCACAGCTAAAAAGTAGGTATATTTAATTGAACACACTAATTACAGGAATGACTGGTCCGATTTGAAAAATTCTTTCACTGTAAGAGCCTAATTGCCGAAGAGATCGAGAATTAGGCTATTGGTAACCACCACGCAATGACAAATAGGAGCGCAGCAACGGGTGCACCCGCAGTGCGCGGCTAGTATCGAAATAAACAGTACGAGATAAAACGTCCGAGGACGAAGTGGGCACTTGTACTTGGAAACAGGTGGCGTTCGTAACTCGTGGCCAGTTCTAGTGCGGTAACGTTAACCCAAACATCGGTGAAAAGAATAGTATGGCGGGCGGGAAGCGGTAAACAGGCGTAACGTAAACTTTATGATATGATACATTTGGTGCGTACATTTCCGTTTATGAAATTTTGATTTATAATAAAGGTAGTGGTCAAGATTTAAAAGAAATTGTACTTAGTTGTTGTAATTGTTTTGCTATTAAATATAATTTTGAACTATTTATAACAAAGCTAGTGGTCAAGTTTTAAAAGAAATTGCACTTAGTTGTTGTAATTGTTTTGCTATTAAAGATAATTTTGAACTATTTATCATAGACTAAAT
>LUGF01002404.1:50543-67704 GCA_001625245.1 Calycopis cecrops
CATATTATAACATCATGTCAATTGAGTTTTTTGTTGTCTGTGCTATAACAGTAGTTATTATAAGTCAAGTATTGGTAACATAAGTAGAATGTTACAACATTAGTGTAGATAAAATAATTTGTATGTTATCCTAGACATTAATCAACCTAACCGATTGCTATTTTAATATTAAGAGCCTAAGTCAAGATTTAAAAGAAATTGTACTTAGTTGTTGTAATGGTTTTGCTATTAAAGATAATTTTGAACTATTTATAATAAAGCTAGTAGTCAAGATTTAAAAGAAATTGTACTTAGTTGTTGTGATTATTTTGCCATTAAAGATAATTTTGAACTATTTATAATAAAGCTAGTGGTCAAGATTTAAAAGAAATTGTACTTAGTTGTTGTAATTGTTTTGCTATTAAAGATATTTTTTTTTTATAGTAAAAGGGGGCAAACGAGCAGTCGGAGCCATTTCCATGACTACCGACTCCCACAGACAACCGCATAGAGACTATACAAATGCGCTGCCCTCCTTTCTCCTCCCACCTCCATGGGCCACCGGCTACTTACACACCGCACGAAACGCGACAGCACAGCTGTCACTTTACGCCGGTCTTGTGTAAGAGAGGTACCTCCCCGGTCGTGCCGGCCCAATTCGGCTGCATGCAAGCATGCAGCCGACTACCTCTTACTATATTTTGAACTATTTATAATAAAGCTAGTGGTCGAGATTTAAAAGAAATTGTACTTAGTTGTTGTAATTGTTTTGCTATTAAACATAATTTTGAACTATTTATAATAAAGCTAGTTGCGATTGTTATTTTTTGTTGAAGGAAACTGGAATCACGAATAAACCATAGATTCTTTATAGACATTTGTCTATTATAGCATACATATATTATGTATTGAAAAATAGGAGGGAACGCAATAAAATTAAAAAAAAAATACAATTGGACGTGTTTGAAAATTGGTCGCTGTTGTAATTATAGTAGAGCCCGATTTGCTTCATTATTTTTTTTCACTTTTAGCGGGAGAACATAGCTGCTGATTAAATTATTATAAATTACACAGGACACATTTGTTGTCGACGCATTATATTATATACGACATACTATAATTATATGTAGAAATGGTGGAGCAGACACAATTGCAGTCACTATTCACTTATTCTCATATTTCAATAGGAATAGACCGATACGACCGGAGAGAAACAGGGCAAGGAAAGAACGACTGAGCGTGCTCTCCTAGGTTCCGTGATGTCGTCTATACTGTTATTCGAAATTGAAAATTCCAATAACACTTTCTGGTCAGACCCGGGATTCGGGCCCTGGACCTCACGACTGTTGCTGAACATGCTTACCACTAGAGTACGAGGCATTACAAAAGTTAGTGATCTGTTACAGGGGTCGCCATATTCTACATAAAAATGTTCACTTCGAGATATCGTCGTATTGATTATGAAATTAGTCAACCGGGATTGCCTTCACGTCAGCTTTTTCCATAGAGGACAGTGCAATCAATCACACAATGATCAAGCAGTCAACGATTGATTAACAACGATTGATCAACGATTGATTAGTCGTTAGTATAATCGCACTTCTGGTGTAACTGTGTCCGCTCTAATCTATATAGGAATAATTATTATAAGCATTAATACTCAACATAAGTCGTACAATAAAAAAATATAATTTATTATTGTTATCGCTGCTTGCTCAATGTCAGAACATCTTCAAGCAAGTGCGGGCAGGACGAGTTGCCTCGAATGTACCTAAATGTTCACTAACTAAAGGGTTCTTGTTTCTCTATCGCATTTCAATGGTCTGATAAACACACATTTGGACCAGGAAAATGAATATGCATTAGTAGCGTAAGCCGATTGTAGAGCCAGTGATAATGTGATGGCTGCACATGAAAAATCAGTTGTGATCTCGATTTGAAAAGCTCCAGCCGTAGACATGAAGAAAAATAACGGGATTGTTTTATTGTAATTTACCAAAATAAAATGAACGTAAATTGTTATCAACATATTCCAATTACAACAATTATAGCTAAATATCAATACATATTATGTGACATTACAAACTACAGTTAAGCATAGATATAAATCTAGGAATATAAGGTATTAAAATTACTGAAAAAAAGCGAAGAGACGCGAGTTAATAGTGACCCACTAGTTAATAGGTAACATTTTTAGTCTGTTATCAAAACTTAGCTTTTACTAGTTTTTTCAAAGATCTTATAAGATCATTGAGTTTTTTGACGCTTGATTTAAAATAAAGGGGATTTCTGGCCCGCTTGATGTACGTAAATCTGCAGATCGGTAAAAAATCGGCTATCATATTAAAAATACAAACACAATTGATTTCATTTATTATTGAGAATAAAATATATTCAGTGTAATTCAATGGATCGAACCGGAGTATTGGTTTCGGGCCCGCACGGTTATATTTCTAATCATCATCAGTTATAATTTGTCGCAGTTATTCACTGCCTGAATACTTAAGGGCCACACCACACACGAGACTATTAGAAGCGCGAATCGGCGATTAGACGTATTTTGGAAGCTGAATGCAGCGACTAGACGCAGGAGCGCTCACTTCAAGACGCGGCTCATACATACGCATATTTAATTTTACGAAAATCATTGGAGCCGTTTCTAAGATTCAGATTATAGATATACATACCTATAGGTTAATCTGTAAATGTATATTTTTACGAATATACAAGAATTGCATAAATGTATTAGATGAAATATGTGTTTAAAAGCCTATAAATCATGATATTAATAAAAAAAATAAATCACTTATACAATTTAATTCAATATCACTTGCACTTTAAAATATAATATGCTCATTTTAGAATGCGGTGTACCGTGTTACGATGAAACGCTACAAATACTTTTATTATGCCTGTAACTCAGATAAATACGTGCGGTCACCGAAAATCATGCCAATACCATATTGTGGTATGACGATTGCTGTAAAAAAAGAGCGATATTTTTCCTCCCCGGATTATTAAAACAGTTAGCATACGTTGCCATAGGCTGTGCCGGATTAATCTAGGGGCCTGATGCAAATTCTATTTAGGCGGCCCATATTTGCTGTCATTTTGAGTATTAAGGCCATATATTGCGGCCCTTTGGGCTATGTAAACATTGCTCGGTTCCGGTGAGCCAAATGCTGGGTTTATTTTAGTCGGAGCAATAGCTACATGATTACGTGATTAATTTGAACTGGGCCTAAGCACAGTTGTGCACTGCCCTGGGGCTATCGATCAGTGCATGACTGATGTTTGGTGATTCGTATTTTAATCATGATGACTCATCTATATTATTATATCTCCAAACATGTTGATACCATGTTTACTGTGGAAATAATATTGCTATTATCTACATCGTCATCATCATGTTGTTTGTTGCCTTACACTTAACATCGAAGAAGGGGAATCTTCGATGTTAAGATATCTTCATACGTGCATAAATGCAAATTCTATTCATGAATAATTTAAGTAAACGGTAAATAATAAAACTAAATTATAAAATAAGGTTCTCGAATAATTATGCTAATTTATTATATTCTTGTTTATTTCTTTTGAACAATTTCGATATTAGTAATTATATATTTTTTGTGGTGTCTTAATCAGAAATGTAAATAATATGATTCCTTTGCAACGTCACATCTTTTTGATGTACTTCAACTATTTATTTCTTCAAAAAGATTATCTTGAATTCATTACATTTTCAAATTTTATGAAAAAAAGCTGATTACGACAAAGCTGGTATTTTTCATGCCATTCAATGAACGTTTTGATGATGGATGAATGAATGAATGAATCATTTAAATCATTGTGAACGAAACACACAAAAAAAATATAAATGTTATTTTTATTAGTTGTAAAAAATTACTGTGGAGCGTTTTCATGACTACCGACACTCATCAACAACCGTTATGCAGGCGTTTTCCTCTAATTCCTGAGAAACCGTGTGTAACTGAACAAATGCATGGGGTTTAATCGAATCGCACCTGTCGGGTCGTGCCGACACTATTCCAATGTAACACTCGCACTAAATCTCAGAAAAGTAATTACATATTCGCTAAGAAGACGTGACTGGGAAAACGAATGGTGAAACACATAAGTCAGATTTTAGTGGGCCAATAATAGGCAGTAAAACGTACAAATCGTTCTCGAAAGAAATACAAGCTCTCCTGATTTATGCGCGACTGGAATGCGCCCCTTTTTCAATAAGTTGTGCGATAAGAATCATTGCCCATCGCCGCGTAATGGCGGCCGAAGTATGTAATTAATTCTTTTTTTAAACAGCTTATATGATGGGTGTTAAAAAATGAGTTACTAGATTTAACCCGGACTAAGATATGCAGATACATACATACAAAAATACACACATAGCAAGTTAAATAAAACCTTGTAACTATGACTGTGTTCTAAGGTTTTAAAATTGTTAATGCGGAAAATAGGAAAAAGGTTTAACACGGACCAAGTGTGGTTTGAATTGCATTTTTTTTATGAAATTAGAAAATAAATGAGACTTGAACATTTGGATGTTCGTTTAAAAGTTTGAAAATACTTATATCCTAAATTACACATTTGAAAAAATCTTATTGAAATAGAATTATTTGTTAAATCAGGTAAGTGAATTTTAGTATTTAATTCCGTGTAAAATATATTTAATATCACTACTAGTGAAGTTATCAAGTTGTAATGTTATATTTTGAATTTATAACAATTTTGTATATGCTTGTAACTACGAATTATTATAATGTATTATATTATTGAATATTAAATTATATAATTATTATAATATAAATTATTATTATATATATATTAATAATTCGTAAAATATTATTAAATTATATCGGTAAAATTGTTTGCTTAGATTGTTTGTCTGTCTTACTTCTACTGTTGCTACTACTTATTCCCTAGCGTGTCATTTTATATAAATTAAATTCAGAACTACTAAAGATTTTTGAACATGTATGTCTTTAAAATAACAAGATTTTTAGAAATTAAAAATAATTTCAAATTATTACGATAGTAAACAAATCATTAATTGTTATTAAAGTAGGTTTAATTTTAACCTAACAGGTTTAAAATTGTAACACTTAACTGTTGACATTGTGATCTTAGTGCATACGCATTTACATATTTATTTTTAAGTACCTAGCTCAAAAATATGTTTAAAGTTTCTTACAAACCAGCAACTTCTGTTTTAGGAATTCTTTTTAAGCGTTGCCTAATAAAAGCAATCAATTAGGATAACTAAGATTATTTAGCATTTGAAAAATGTCATAATTTATTTATTATGTTAACAATATTAGTATTTTGGTAATGAACAAACGAGTGTATAGGTTATATGATAGTTCCTTGTTAGGCGGTAACAAGCGCCTATCTCCGGAGTAGCTATTATTACATATAGAGCCATTCGCTGCGCTCACCGCCTAATATCCATTGTGATTTGGGTTGTTTTGTACGCTCTATGTTGAATACGTAATTGCTCTATATTGATGTACGTGATTAAATAGTTCGATTTCACTAGATTAATTGGTGTGAAACAAACTTGTCGATGTAATTGTGAAACTTATTTAATTCATATAAAAATATGTTCTTTTTTACAATAGAATTAAAAAGGGGTTTTATTGAATGAAAAGGTTAAAGTTAAATAAAACTGTTCATACGAACAAACAATTTTGCCAAATGCTGGCAAAAATTCGCATTGCATCTGTAATATTGCATGAAATTACCGTCTATTAACTAAAAGTACTTCTGGTAGCCATGTTAAAAGCGGGGAGGCTCGGGAGCGTCTGAAAATAAGGTCACTAAAGAAATTATCAATATTTAAAACGATAGTCGATGGATACATAAAATAGGTAATTTTATGTTTTTTTTTATTAAATGCGTTTAGAATCTAGTTGTTTCCATATTGAAATATTCATGTTACTTATTGAGAAATTACCCACTGTTTCTCCGATCTACCTTACGGAAATTCTTTTATATCAAATCATCAACAAGCAGTGATTTTTCACCTGTTTTTATTTGTGATCATATAAAAGTATTTAAATGAATATGTAACGGAGACCGTAAAATATAAATAAATAAAAATGAGGACATTTATCCTTTTATTGCCCAAATTACCCATGGAGGTTTTGATTTCAATATATATATTTAGATCAAACATTTTGCCTCGTAAATTAAAAAAAAATATATTAGGTGCAATCTGCGCCTTATATAAGCCAATAAACAATATTATAATCCTGTATATATAGAAGTGATGTTGTAATTAAACAAAATATTACTCTGGAATGCGTACATGTAAAAACAGGATTTAGCGACTAGCCAAAAAATAACTAGATACATTTATCTGAACAGAAATACCGCAACACTTTATAATCTTACAGGTACATACCTACATCTTAATTCACTTCCAAATTGTCACAAGAGTATTCGAGTAGGTATAGTTTTCGTATAAGATTCCAGACGCGTATACGGTAAGGAAATTAAGATCCTGTGTATTTTGTGTTCGATACTTCTTTATACATTCCTTCCATTTAAATCATATCGATCCCACTCACCGCCGTTTCACTACACAAATATACCCGTTTTCGCCTTTACAAAATAACCATATAAAATGAAACGCCACTAACAAATACCAAATTCCCCAAACAAAATATTCAATAAATGAATGATGATAAAACTATAAAACTTAATTAGAAGTAAGCACCGTGGGGTTGCACAATCAAAAAGCGTCATTGGCACCGTTTGGTCGTCCGCCCTGCAACCACCTGATTGTTCAACTGTAATTGGCAAAGGGATGATGACTAGGAACTAATGAACGGCTACGCTTGAATGTTTAATAAAATCTCAATATGATTTTTGAATTTACTTTTATCAAATGCTATACTTTCTATGTAGTTATATGTCAATACAAATTATATAATATGTGTTTTTTTAATTTTGCTAAAATTGTTACGTTAATTCATTATAATTAATACGAAAACAAATAAATAGCAAAAAAATCTGTTAATCAAATTATTTATAACAATGTTATGTATCGTTCGATTTAATTAATATGTAATAGTAGTATTTAATTTATTATTATTATTATTAGTAGTATTTAAAATATTTATATTACAATTATTATAACTATTACTCATTTTGTAGCTTTTACTTATTTTGGCAAATTATTTCTTTTTTGTTACATTGGAACAGTATTATTTAATATTATAAAAATAGCGTATGAGTGGAAAAGTTAAGAAAACGATCATATTCACTCCATGTGTATAAATAAAGGCCCCGGACTACGTGTTTGAAAATTATCCGATAAAAATATTAAATGAACAGACGGTGCTTCTTACGTAACCGCCAGTATTTTTAATTTTTCTTACAGACAATTATAAAAGTATAAAATAATTATAAAAATTGTATAATCTCTGAAAACACCAAAGTTTTATGAGCTTAGTTTTTTTTTCTATAGTCTGCGCAGATTATTAATTTATCTTATTGTTAGTTCTTACCCTATAATTTATTATTCACCTTTCCGATTTATTATTATTGCGATAAAACAAGTGATGAAATAAAAAATATTATTTACTATTTTGCCAATGAAGATTTATTAAAGTTATACAATTATATGAAAGCGATGTATTATTAAAACATAATAAAGGTTTAAAGAATAATAAAATCTTTAAAGTCAAAATAGTTTAGATTCTTTTTCTTTATTATACATATTTTAATATATTTTAATAATTTATAATTATTAATTATAAATACATTATTATTTTACTATAGTTTATTATATTTTATTATATTTAGATCAATTTTTTTATATTAAATATTAGTTATTTAAATAAACATATTTATATTTAATACGAAGTAAACATGATTTCCCATCTTTGAATTAAAAAAATTGATTGATTTTTTTTTAAATATTAATTTCTCAATTCTGTAATTATGTTCAGTTATATTAATTTCCAAAATAAAAAAAAAATCATAACTTTCATAACGTTTCTTCGATTCACTTTCAGATAGTAATTATATGAGACTTACCTCGACGCTTCACTGAATACCTCGGTCAAACTACGTAACAAGTACACCGCGCGCGCTACGTGTTTTCAGCTCGGGGACAATTTCGCGACTGACGCCAGTGGTGGTAGCTTTTGGGCGGGCGCGGCGTCGACACGCCCCGTTTGGCTGCTGAAAAAATACCACATAAAAAATGAAACAGACTGACAAGTATATCCATTTCATTCAAATTTTAAGTTAAAAATAGAACACACAACTCGATCTAATTAATAAATACTGATGAAATAGTTATTCTGATTTTTAAAAGTTTTGAGTTTTATGCTCATATGTATAACAGATGAAAATTAAAATATAAAACCTCTTGTTAATTACCTGATAGTGACGTAAATAAATAAATAATGATTAATGGTGATTTTATTAAATGAAATTATATTTTTTCATAATTTTTTAAACAAAAGATGAATAAGCAAATTTTCATTTGTATGTGTACAGGGCGGAGCGAAAGACCACTCCCAGTCGCGTATATTTCACAAGAAACCAAATTGATCCGCTGAGGATTTGCATTTTTAAATTTTCTATGCCGCAGCTATATTGGATTCTTGTATAGGTACATATAACATTTGCGGGAAGAATCATCCACATGTTTATTAAAAATATGCATTTACAAAGTCAAATTGACTTGTCTTGATTGACTGTGAATATAGTGTCATAAGAATATTTACGCAATAATTAATTATGAATTCATATTCACATTTGTGACATGTAAGAGCATTCTCTATTCTGTCAGTCTTTCTACTCCTGTGCAAAATTAATACGACGTACCCAGAGAGAAGAGAGACCCATCACAGGAACTGCGATGACATACGTTCTACAGGCCTTCAAAGTTACAAAATTCGAATTAAGATTTCTCAAAGTCTATTTGGACTTTTGGTACAGGTACCAGGGACTCGAGCCCGGGATTGTGCCCGAACTAGGCACGTTCGCAAACAGGCCAACGAGGAAGTCTCTATCTTTGGGAATATTTAGAAGTACTACTAAATTTTGACTAGTGTAAAGTGACTGAACTGTAAATAATAAAACCGTTTACATGCCGTGCAACAAGCAAAGTACTTTCTTTGGAGTACCAAAGAATGTCTTGAGTACAAGAGTGAATAATAATACGTACATTAATACAATCTATAACTCAGAGTGTGACTTTTTCAGACGATGATGGGAATCATGAGCATGTTTGATATTTGGTAAGATTCAGGATACGAGAGAATATCTAATATACTTACTCGTTTACTGAAGTACCTATTATCATGTCTAATCAAAAGAACATTAGTTTTATACAAATTTTATGACGGTTATTCAATAAAACTTAAACGCATCTGCTCATAACGGAAAAAAAAAACAAATTGAGTTTATTTCATATTTATAACTTAACGCAGAAATACCGAAACAGAATATGTGGTAAAGATTATTCCTAAAATGTAATGTTTTTACTTTGAATAGTAAGTCGTACATGACTTTCAAAGATAAATTAAGAAGCAATTCAGCTGCATTGGCACTGGATTGAATAGCGAAGTTGCCGACGGAGCATACGTGCCTACACGTATCACTGGCAAACGTTTTCACTTAAATTAATACTAGTAATACGTTCTTTTTGTTTTAAATACATTTTATATAATGTGTCCTAAAATTGTTTATATCTTAGATTAAGTAATTGAAAAGTTATTTCTTTGTGTACAAGTATTAAGATAAGTTTAATATTTTATTTTATTTATATTTTTTATTTTACACTTTTTATTATTGTTCCCATAGTGAAATTGATTAAATTGTATTGCCTTTCACTTTTATCTGAATAGCGCCTTATAAAAAACTAGCGGACGCCCGCAACTTCGTTTACGTGAATCCATTTTTCTACCGCAGTCGGTTAAAAAGTAGTCTACAACCTTCCTTGCTAAATCGACTATCTAATACTGACAGAACCAGTAGTTCCAGAGAATAGCGCGTTTAAACAAACAAACTCTTCAGCTTTATATTATTAGTATAGATATAGACAAAATTAGTCTTTCACAAACACTATAATTTTTTTTTAGAATATTACAGTAGGTATTGCCGTAAAAATATTGTCATATGATGTGTGTCATAGTAAGTGAAACAGCTAGGAACAGCAAGGTGATCGGACATGCTATCTTATACGCAGCTGTGCTAACTAGTTGGAGGACTAGGAAAATATCATATCTTACAGAAAACTGAAAACTGAAATTTTTGACTAGGTCAGACGCTAGTAAGTGCTGTATCTAGATTGTAGGTAAATACCACTTTGAACAACGCAAAGATCTGAACGTTAGATTTAGCTTCAACACTGAGTAGTCTAAAAATGTATACTATATATTTATAAAAGTTATAAATTTTCTTAATATCGACACATTGTATAATGTTATAGTAGGCGAATTTTCACATATCGTCGTTTGTCTTTGTATTATCTCTAATAGGGGTAGAGACAGGGGATTTGCCTGTACTGGGGACCGCAATCATTATTTGAAGGTCACTTTTATGTTGTACATTGGCTATGTACAAATAAACAATGTTATTAAGTCAAACGCGGTGCATAAAAATTATTTTAAACAAACACGTTTAATAATAATCATTTTAATAATCTATACAAAATAATAAAACAGTAAAATTCGTGAAGTACATTGAATATATTTACAAAAAACTAATTGCGGGCGATGTTAAAATAGTATTAGAACACTTTTCAATGATTTTTAATTTTTTTTTGTCTGTTTGTCCGTTTGCCTGTTTGTCTGGGCTAATCTCCGAAACTACTGGACGCGTTCGAATGAAACGTTGTGTGGTGTATAGGTACTAAGCCTGGTCAACGTCAAAAACACTTTTTACTGCAGTAAAATCGTTCATTCTTACGGGAAATCGGAATTGGCACGGCAAAGGTACACTGCAAGCAAACAACAACAAATCACGTTGATTATAATGTTACTACGCTACTCGAACGAAGTCGCAGGCACCTGCTAGTTTACAAATATAATATCTTCGGAGACGTTTTCTACTCTCGTAGCATGTTTGAGGAATTTATTATCATTATAGTGTCACAGTTCATAAGATCACAATTTATACATCTTTATTTAACTACCAATTTATACTTAAAATTTAAAAATAATCCGAACTTCTTACTTTCTCTAGTTTCTTCATGGGAATGTCATGTACTCTGCTGGGTCTGTATGATTTGTAAATTGATACATTCAGGCGTGGAACATTTTTTTTAGATTATATTTCTTTAGGTTAGCTTATCGTTTTCTAATAAAAATACTTCAATTATTTTGATTACATTTTACAATTAATTCAATTATTTAAACGGTATAATTATTTAAGCTTGGACTTAAAAATGTGAGTAATTTGTTGGTATAACACAATTAAAAATATGTTCTTTTGTTATTTTTGATATTATTGTTATACTGACTCTACATATTCTATATTATATTATGAATATAGCGTATACCATCACGTTTTGTAACATAGCTTAATAAATTCGACGTGTATTATAAAAATACAAGTATAGTTAGTAGCTGCTTCTATTTAACAATATGAACCCTTCATATTGTTATAAAGATGTTTGCTTAATATGAGACGGGGATCTCTGGGCGTAGATTAGAGATTAGAAGTCAAGATATAGTTTAAAAAAATGTAACATGAATTAACACAAAAACACAACAAACTAAACAAACGAGTCATAACCTCAGTCTGAAAAAAAGAACTCATAAAAATAAGGTTGCTTGTAGTACAAAAAAATGTAATCGATAAAATCTTAATCGATTTATGTGAATGATTTTTAAAAGAAATGAGATAAACATTTGAATATTTAATCAAAATTGGTTAAATATATGTATAACCATAATTGGTTTAATATTTCAGCATTTGAGTGACATTGGCTCCGACAACAGATCAATTTAGGTCATCGCAAAATTTGTGGTTTTAGTTTTATCTAACTCACGTTGTGTCACTAGTCTTCGTGGCTCAGAGGTTAATGATGGGATCTCGTGAATAAAAAGCGCAGGTGCAAACCCCGGCAAGTACCAACCAATGTGACTCCCTGTCAAGTACCAATGTGACTTCTTCAAACTGTGAAACTGCAGTTACCGGGTGTGGTGATCAATGTACGTTCCTTCTCTTCATCAAATGAGCCTTTGTCCAGCAGCGAGACAGCTCCAGGCCGGGACTTCTATTCACATGTATAAACATGAAACATAATTGCCTATATGAAAATATCTTTTTTTTTAATAGTATAAGGGGGCAAACGAGCCGTCGAAGCCATCCTCGTGACTACCGACGCCCATAGACATCCGCATAGTTTATAGTTTCCTCCTCCTCCTTCCTCCTCCTCCGTCCATGGGCCACCGGCTACTTACACACCGCACGAAACGCGACAGCACAGCTGTCACTTCACGCCGGTCTCGTGTAAGCGAGAGGTACCTCCCCGGTCGTGCCGGCCCAATTCGGCTGCAAGCAAGCAGTGCAGTGTGGCACTACCTCTTACTAAATCTCTATATCTCTAATATCTACTTGTATAAAAGTTAACTTTTACACTACGTAGCAACTTATCTACTAAATATCTTATATATCTGTGTTCTCAAACCAAAACCCCAAAAAAATCTGTGATAGTATAATATTATGTTATGTATTGTTTAACACAATGTTTATCTTGTTACAATTTAGGTTCAGAACGTATGGAAGCATTTCCGTCTCCTTTAAAAGGGTCGGAATGAAGAAGAGGGCACTGATTGGTTTTTCGTTTTTTTTTCAGTGTCTCTATTAATTGAATACTCGCTGCGCCTGCCGGTGTCACTCGCGTAAATTTCGATTCCGTGGAAAATAGAAGATCATCCCATGGCATCCCATAGGAACATTTAATAAAGGTATAAGCTTATCCTATGTGTTAATGCAAGTTACTCTCTATGTATGTGCCAAATTTCATGAAAAGCGGTTTGCCAGTTTTTTCGGGAGGAGTAACAAACAAACAAACATTCAAACTTTCGCATTTAAAATATTAGTAGGATTAGTTAATAGTTAATTAGGTATTCTAAATTTTCTATTTCCTTAAAGCTTGAGACTATTCCTATCTCTCTATAAATAGTATACTATTGGTTTCACAGTGGTTGTCTGCCAGACACCAGTTGGAGCAATAATACCATATTTGTACGTGTACCATATTAAAGCTAATGTTATTTGGTACAAAATAAAGTGCTTTTTATGTACTAATTTATATTTTTTAAGTAATCGCGTTGTTTGTCATTTTTTATATTTTAATTAGGATATTAATTATAAGTATAATTGAAAGTAAATTTCATATCGTGTCATGTCGTCGAAAATGTTGACAGTCAACATAGTGCTCCTGCTGGTTCGGTTGAAAACCAGTGTCAAGTACCTGGCTACCTGGCTGTAGTTGTGACCTGCCTTGTGCCGAACCAAAAAATTTTGTCATATCCTCGAGGCAATATTTATATGTTACTATGTTACATATTTTAAAGGTCGGCAACGCATCTGATAGACCTCTGGTGTTACGGATGTCTGTGGGCGTTGGTGATCACTTTACATCAGGTGACCCAACTGCTCGTTTGCCTCCTATGCTATAAAAAAACGTACTTAATGGCTAAATATAGTATGTTATTCTCATTATGTGTTGATTTGTGTATGTTCAGTTGTTTTGTCTCTTGCATTGTGTACAAATAAATGTTTTTTTTTGTTTCTTTCTTTCTAATGGAAACTTGACATTCCATGGGTCTATGAGAGATAAAAAAATTAAGACAAATTTAAATTAAAGTTGTTTAATAAAACCTTTTTGAACTACCTATTCAACGATTTAGCAAGAGGCGCCACGCTACACTGCAGCGGAATTGGGACCGAACCTCTCGTTTACCCGATGCCGGCGTAAAGTGATGGAAGCTGTCGCATTACGTGCCATGCTTATCCGGTATCCGGTGACCCAAGGTGGGGGCGGAGGAAGGAGGGCAACGCCTCTGTATAGGTAATCTCTACGCGGATGTCTTTGGGCGTCTGAAGTCAGGAAAATGGCTTCGACTTCTCGTTTGCCCCCCTATACTAAAAGCACATGGCATGTTCATTTTCCGTAATATAGTTTTTGCCATTTTATTTCCTGTAACTGATATAGAGTGCCATGGCGTATCCTAGCGTAGGCATTTGTAGCCAGTCAAATTCAGAGCGTAGCAAATGCTACGCTAGATTTATTTACAAATATTTTAGTATCTGATACAGGTAGTGTTTTGGACCAATATCTATCTATGGATATTATTTTATATAAGACTAGCTGTGCCCCGCGGTTTCAACCGCGAAATCCATAAAAACTTCAACACCCTATTTCACCCCTTTAGGGATTGAATTTCTAAAAATCCTTTCTTAGCGGATGCCTACGTCGTAACATCTACCTGGATGTACAAATGTGTACAAGAGTGTTACACTTGCCTCACCCTAGGGTATCAGTGTGTCCCCTCAAAGATGCTGCCACCAGGGGCTTGCGTGTCTCTATGATCCTCAAGGCTATGCCGGACAAGGCTACCCACACCGGACAGGCTTGGGGAGCGAGGTCAGACAAAGAGCAGCTCAGCTGGGAGATCTTCCACCCGATCTTCTCAATCAGCAGATGGCGGCGTGCATTGGACAACCGGTGTGGCGTGCTCCATTGGAGCATTGGGCCGGGAACCTGACCCCATTGAACGGCTCCAACGTCGGAGTAGAGACAGAAGTAGGGCAGCCGGACAGTCCCCAAGGAGGAGAAGTCTGGTCTTTTTACCGAGGTCAGCCTGTCGCTGGAGGGACCCTTTTGCTTGTAGATTCGAAGAACTCCAATTATAGCAGCTGAAGGTACCCGCAGGGGTTTACTCGGTAGGGGCAACCCAATTGCCGAGCCCGACACTGTACCCGGTTGAGCTACCCGGGCTCCTGGGTAGCATACGTAAAGGTATTGCCCCTGCGTTACCAAAAAAAAAGGTATCAGTGTGCCATATTGTGTATCGTATTATAAAGTAAATTGCCATTTTTTTGCATCTGCGACTGCAACAATCATAAATAGAGCCAACTTATGTCACGAATACCTGCTCACTACATGACTCCACGTCGTATAAAAACAAATGAACGTGACATGACTGTCAATCACGGATACCGATAAACCACAAACATAAGGAATTTAATTAAACGATCGCCTGTGTCTCGCGTAATCCGCAAAATATTAACAAGTTATAAAAATTATGAATTAATGTCCCATCCGAGGGTCGCAGGAGCGCACAATAGACGCTAGGGGGCCCAATAAAAACTTGACAAATGGTGTTTCATAATCGCATCGCATACCGACGCTCGTCAGCGGTTCACCTTTTTGTCCCACCCCTGGATACATTTTATTGTCCAGAAAACATATTATGTTGACATCACTGCAAATTGTATGTTTTGTGTGGGGATATGTAATATGTATTCAGTGCACTATGCGGTCCTTATTTTACCAGTGTTGAAACTTTATTATTTTTTTGTTATATGTGGTGTACTACACACCTGTATCTTACATAACTCTAACATCTGTTTGCCGTGAATTCTGAATTTATAAAGCAACGCAATGATAAAGGATTGACCCTTCTTCGGTACATTTTCGTATATTTTCTTTCAAAAATATACAAATATTACACATGATGTACAAGTAATAAAAATGAATAAGGAATAATAATATGATAATAAGGGAAAATTATTGTAATTATTAGCATCTACCTATATTAACTAATTCTAAGAAATATATGTAACTGTTTGTGTCACGAAAATAAATAAAATAAAAAATTTAAACACCTAGTTTCAATTCGTCGCACGTCGCATCCAGTATATGTGACAATATGTACTAACCTAGTTTGGAGGGTTGACAATATCTTAAAAAGTACTAATATGTCTATATTTACCACATCATTCCACTCTTATTACATCGCATTACCTATATAAATATCGTACTCTTGCACCGCGCAAACTATTTCATCACGTAACAGTATGCAATAACATCGTCTACGCCTCATATCTCGGATTGTTGACATATTCTTATGTTGTTGCAGTTAACTCTCAATTAATGTCACCGCAATGTTCAGAATGTGGTTAGTATTACCTGTGCAGTCCGTCTATCGCATGCGTAATTATTGTAAATAGCTAATCTAATATCTACGTCTCGGTTAAGAATGATCACTAAGCTATCTAATCACAGCCCAATTAACTATTGTTGTGGACACCAACTTCTATTTGAGTTTAATATTAACTTCAAGTGAGATTGAAATATTTGGCATAGATATAGATCGCAGTGTTGAATGACAATAAAAATAAATAAATAATTATTGATAATAAAAATGTATAAATATTATTCTCTTGGGATAGATTTCACTTACGTGAAATGATCGAATTCTACATATAATATGATTTTACTGATTAAATGAATCATGATTAAATGAATTTACTCAGCAAGTGTAATCTGAAGTTCTTTTGGTGATAATACTTTTCTATTAGTTCAACAAAGTTTTACAGTTGAAATCATGAGACAAACATTTTCACGATAACATTATCAAACATTAAAATATTTTAGTAATTTTATGTATACAGCCCATAAGGCTACAGTTTATTCCCACATAAAGTTACCGCGGGGTCATAAACTAAGTCGAGGGCTTATTATTATTACCCACTACTGGCAGTAAGGAATTCCCGGTAATAAGGGTCGGTATTAGCTCCAAAATATTGTCTGGTGTCACCGGCCTCTCTACCCCTCTCTCGCAATATTATTAAAAATAATTTCTCATTTTTATTGCCACCCGCGGCTAGAGTGGGCGATATTAATGATTGCACCGCAAATATACGAGCGCAGCCACTATGAAAATCAAAGCTCTTTAAATATTGTGTTTGAAAATGTTAACACAATGTCAATGAATGTGATTTTTAATTTTCCGATTATTTTCTATTGCGATTTTCCAGTGAATTAGGAAATATGAATAACTTGTTAGTTGTTATTGGTAAAAAATTTAAGTTATCAATTTGTCTCTATTTTTCGGTATTTGTTACCGCAGTACTTTACTACACCCAATCAGGGTGCACCATTTTGATGACTCTTTTTGTT
>LUGF01002404.1:67798-119096 GCA_001625245.1 Calycopis cecrops
GACTGGCGGGTCCGATTTGGACAAATTGGTGGCGTGTTCCTTTGGAGTGCTAGGGCCAGGGGTCAGCATGGGTAATTGACCCCATTGCACGATGTATTCTCCTTCGTCAACGAAAAAAGGGATTCTTTGAATGCTAGGTAAATCAAAGGCTCTCTTGTTTTGTATGCCAACATGTTCTTGTACACTTTTTTAAAGTTTAATAATACGGATACTTACGACACCATGTCCTTGAATTGACTAGAGAGAATTGATTATAAAAGTAAGAGAAACATTGTCAATTATAAACTATTTTTAGCTTCAATAATTACACTTTTGATCTGATGACAAAAAGTTTATTTTTACTATTTAGTCACGAGTTTAGTTACAATATCAAATACCGATGCCAGATCTGGATCAATTCTGACCTTTACCCTCATAGAAAATAAGTTTTTGTTTGAAAAGGGAGAGTTAAAGTACAATGAAATCTAATGTACGTGAAAATGTAGTGGCATTGCTATGTTGCAGATTAAAGAAGCCGGCTACCTCTTACATGATAACGACTTAAAATAATGGCTATAATGATCGAGCAGAAGTAAACATTTAGTTAAACATGGTGTGATTAATGTACTGCTGCCAAATTATGTAGGCACGACCGAGGAAATACCTCTCGCCTGCCTCAAGTAATGTGATTATGGTTTAAGAGTGCGAACGGCCTATTTAATTGAAGAGTGTCAACGCATCTCCGTAACCTCTGATTTGTTATATGAAAAAAAAAGCTTATGGCCATATTGGCATAAGTGGATTGGATGCAAGTGGCTCATGACCGTGACCTTTCGCGCTCTATGAGGGAGGCATGTGTCCAGCAGGGGACGTCCTCCGGCTGATAATGATGATTATGGCATATGATAATGAAAATGAAAAAGTTTTTATTCAAAATAGAATTACAGAAATTACTTTTTGAACATCAACAATTACGGTAAATGTAACAAACACACTAACAATCATCACTCTAAATATTTGAACAATTTCTTTCAAGATTTTTTATTAGTTACCTTAATGTATCATAGATTTAATGCGGGTGTAACCTCAAAGCACAGCTAGTATTTTAATATAATGTCATGGATTTCTATGATTTTTATTATTTGGAATTTTTAAATTTGGTTTCCGTCATCTTCATCTTCACCCTTCTTCTACCTGTTTGGTGAAGGCCTCGTTCAATCGCCTCCACTTTGATCTTGATTTCCTGATACTTAATAAAATATTGCCAGTTATTTGTTAAATATTTTTACAGCTAATAAAGCCATTGTCTTTTAGGTAAATATAAAGGCAACCTGACTTTTAAGGTCATATCGGCATTTAAACCCCGTCCCCGATAAATATTTTTTTATTGAATATTAATACCTTCTTTTTCTGATATTGTACTATTACCACTAATATTCTGATATTATATTGATTGAAATTAAAATTAAACATTAATATTCTGACCTAATTTATTATAATACTAATGCCATGTTGTTCATTGTTCATACTTTTAGTACCTACTATTTGTTAACTTCTATTCTTACAATAAAATTTCTTAATCATTTATTTTAATTTCAACATCATTTAAATTATATAATTTTGTACTTTTAATTTAATTTTATTATAGTTAGTTAGTTTTCAATATTGTTGTGCATGTCTGTTGTAAAACACAAGCACGATTCGGTAGTAATATTATTGATTGAGCAAGTGTTTATATTATTGAAATGTTATAAATAAATAAATAAATATTGGCGTTCGTGAGGGAATTTTTTGAAATAATATTCACAATAAGTGAACATATGGGCATTTCAAATATAAAACAAAACACTTAACGCAGTGTGATTACTTGTTCATAGACATTCACCAGAGACCCTCCCCAGATCCTCCCCAGATCCTCCCCAGATCCTCCCCAGATTTGTTAAAACTCTTCGTTCCGTCACCATGTCAGAGGTACGTGTGATGCTGATGACCTATTTGATCGTCAGGGCCTAAAGCTATATCCAATAAAACGAAATTAAACAGTATTTCCAGAAATTAACAAATGTAAAGGGTTATGTTATAGCAAACACAATTTACAACATCAATAATATTTGTTTGCGTTCACTGAACTAATGAAATGATTTTGGCAGGTTGTTTAATATGAGAGATATTAAAACAGCAGTGAAACCAATTATTTTATAAACGCGTATTTGAGTTTCAACGGTGCAGCCATACTTCACGCATCGCCGGTCAAAGCGGAACACTCCAATATTGAATATTGAAGCTGCACAGATTATAAACCTTATTTACAACAGTAGTTCCGTAATATAAGAGTGAATGAATTATCTAGGTTGGAAACACGGAAAAACTTATGCACCGATCAAACTCAAATTTTACAAAATGCTATAATAAAATATAATGAATACTTATAAATAATTAAATCTACCATCGATATATTATTTGATATTACTCAAATCAAATTTGAATTATGTTTTTTTTATGATTTTTGACTGAAATTAATAGGACAGGATTACTCGCTACTAACAACTTCAGAAAATTAGACTAAAAAAAACGAGAAGGGACTGTATATAGAATTTTCATAGACATATAATTTTCACTTCGTTCGATTATCGATCTTCACTGATTAAATTAAAGATCACTTATTCTCAAAAACACAAAATGATTGAGACTAAGTGATTATAGATCACTCTCTCATCTCAATCATTTTGTGTTTTTTATCATTAATTATTACACATATTGATGGCCAGAATCAGAAGCAGCTCGCACATCAAAAGGCCCTCAGCAATATAACATGTCCGAATCAATCCTTCTTCGCATTTCGGTCAACCTACGTCTGTCTACGCAACCTTTGTTATCCCCTTATACAAGCGTCAGAGATGTCGCACGCAAAAAATATCGATATGTCGGAGTTTTTAAGTTAGTCGTATAATCGTAAGTTCCTTTATTTTTATTATTTTATGCCATCAATATATTGCCCTCGTTGGCACACACACAAAGCACATAAATACAAAACTTATCTAACAAAATACAAATCTAAAAAATAACGAAAAATATTTAAAAACTTACTTTATGTATTGTCGCAAAACAAACAATACGATATGTTCAGACGACTTAAGTTAAAAAAAAAACTGATTTTAATCCGATGTAATGTTCAGAGTATACCGCCAAAATATAATATTGTTTTACTTTAATAAATGACATTTGTTGATACCTCGATATTTTAGGCATCTCTACCCTTTAGTTCTCTGAGGACCGTATACGCGGCGATAACACGTTATAATGTTGCAGTAGGTGATTCTGGACGTCTCATCTTTGTCCAATATCTTTTACAAGCATATGACAACTTATACATATACTAGCTTCCGTCCGCGGCTTCGCCCGTGTGGATTTCGAACTTCAAAAATTATTTAAATAACCCAAAATTTTAACTTATTTGTTATTCTGATATGAAAGGTATATTACTGTAAGTTTCATGAAAATCCGTTCAGTAGTTTTTGTGTGAAAGAGTAACAAACATACTTACAAACTTTCGCTTCTTTTACAATATTAGTAGGATTCCTTTACAAAAAAATAAAATATATATTTAAATACAAATATTTATTCATCGGAAAATATTGTTTTATTTACCTTTTTCCACTAACTAAACGGCGTAATTTAAGGGTAATTGTAATTGTCTATTCCATTTCGGAAAGTATTGCATTGGCAATACACTGCAAATATTCTGGGGACGCTCCGGTAAGGCGAACCAGGTGTAGCACCGGGTCTAGCGATGGATGTCCCAAGAAGCGTACCGTCGCCACCACTCCCCCGGCCGCGAAGTGCAGCGTACATATAGACACTGTAACAATTTCCTTCGATTCAAAACGCTCTGACATATAGGGACTTATAACAATGTAGTTCGAGTGACTGCACTAGTTTAATTACACAGACTGTACTAATATAAAGCCCGATTTACATTTCAATAAGTACAGTAGCGAGTTAAGAAATCAGCCAGTCAAGTATTAAGTAGTTAGTATTAAATGGTGACCAAACGTTTAGTTAGTTTATAAAATAAAATAAATAAAATATGTATTTATTTTGCAAGGTCACAATAACAGTTTTGGAAAACAACATCCAAACATTGCAAAATCGGTCTCAAACTCGGCATTTGCTGACTGGCGTCAGCACCGATCTTCCGTTTGAGCCGCTTATTTTTAGGTGAGTTTAGTAGTCATACGTTGTCATTGCAAGACTAGTCGCGTCAGGTAATTTTCTCCTATGAGTCAGTCAGTTTTAATTGAGAAAATGGACGGAGAATTATTGAATACCAATTCACGTGCTATATTAAGAGAAATTGTATCCTATTGATACAATTTCTTCGAAAACGTTGAAAATGAAATAGTAAGTCCACAAACTTGTGCACTACTAAACCCGGTCGTGTACACGCCCGCGCCGGCCAGTTTAGTTGGAAGGGTGCGGGAGACGCGCGGGAGGGGACGTCATCGCACTGGACTCGCAGAAAAATAGAATCTAGTCCTATTTAAGTCAACTTAATTGACAACTTACAACTTAGTTCGCTTTTACAATTCACATGACTGATGACAATGACAACTTAACTCGCCGATGATGCAAGTTAACTCGTGTACTTATTGAAATGTAAATCGAGATTAAGAATGATTATAGAAATACGTGTGTATTCATATTGTTCTTATTTTAGACTTTTTGTTACCAATTTGTCATAAATACATTGCTGGACAGGACTCTTTCAATCAACATCAAGGTGTCATCTTCTGTTAGTCGCGTCCAGGATTATCTTTTTAAGTAAGAGGTAGTGTCACAGCATGCTAGCATGCAGCCGAATTGGGTCGGCACGACCGGTGAGGTACCCCTCGCGTACACGAGACCTTTATTACGAGACCATTATGTGATAGCTATGCTGTCGCGTTTCGTGCGGTGTGTTAGTAGCTGGTGGTCCATGTAAGTGAGAGGAGTATAGAGGGCAAGACATCTTTATAGTCTCTGTGTCTATTGGAGTCGGTAATCATGAAAATGACTCCGACGGCCCCCTTATATTATTGACGTAATATTATATATATATGTATATATGTGATGTATCTAATACTAAATAAACTCATCCGACTAGTACGTACCTAATTGGCGCACATTTCCCACCCAGCGCACTTTCTTTTCTATTGCCGGCCTGTGTAGCTCCGCTAAGTTCACTACGTATTCTACAGTTTCCAACTCTCTACGCGACAGATTAATTTCTTGACCAAGGAGTTCGCTCACCTCTACCGTAGTGTAAGACGGAACGTAGTAATCTATGAATAAAAAAGAATACAAATATAATAGTATATTATGTAACTAGTGAATAAAGGACGGATTTAAAGCGAGGGCCGTAGATGAGTCACGAGCAAGTGAAGGATTCCAACGACAACGAAACACTCGCTGCGCTCGTGATTCAAGATGATTGAATCACGATTGCAGCGAGTGATTCAACTGTTAGAATCCTGAGTGACGCGAGTGATTTATGGCCCTCGATATAAATTCATACTTTATTCAGGAGTTGCATGCTATACTTTGTACCATGACTACGAGAAAAATACATAATTTAAGCGAAAATAGAAATTTAATCAAAAAATTGAAAAGGACATTAAAATTAGAGCAATGACAATGAAAAAAAAAGCAATGAAATTAAGCGTAATTTTCTTATTATTATCAATAGGGTCAACTTGTGAAACAATATTTATTTTTAATCTAATGCCAAACTCCTTGTCGCAAATTTCGACCAATCAAATCTCGAGAATTTATTTGCACCAAAGAGTTTGAATTTCGAATCTTAGTGCAAGGAGTTTGTGTAAGCATTGAAATGGAGATCGGATATATTTTTGTGTTCCAAATTCAAACACCAAAAATGAATAAAAACAAAATAGTGAATAAAAGGCCTTTTTATTCACTGTTTTGCGTGAATAAAATAAGCTTTTTAGAGTAGGTATGGTATAAATTATAATTTGTTATATTCATCCCTTTAACTTATTCTTGATAATGTCCATGATAAAAAAAAGAAATAGAGAAATCGGCCAGCCTTTGTGATGTAGCCAGTTGATGTGTCAAGAAAAGTAGCGCTGATATTTATGTCTTATAGATACCTAGTAAAGGAGGCAAATGAACAGTAAGAGACCTTTTCATGACCTCATCATTCAACCAATGCTCTCCTTCCTTCTTACTCCTCTATGGGCCTACCAAATCCTTACACACCACACGAAACGCGAATGAGCAGCTGTCACTTTACTCTGTATCATGAAGAGGTACCTCCCTCATGCCGGTCCAATTCCGCCGCAACATGCAGCGTGACACTACCTCTTACAAGATATTTTATTTATTATATATTGATGTTTGATCGGTTGAGTCGGTTCAAGAAAAGAGCTTATTCTTTCCTCAAAGGTCGGCAACGCATCTGTTAGACCTCTGCCCCCTTATTAATAAACATAGAATAACTTTATCCAAGTAATAACCTAGTAATAAACTGACATCTGTCAAATTCCATATTAAAAAACACTTAAAAAGTATGGAATTTGACAGATGTCAGTTTATTACTAGGTGATTACTTGAATAAAGGTATTCTATGTTTATTAATAAGGGGGCTGGTGTTACGGATGTCTGTGGGCGTTGGTGTTCACTTTACATCAGGTGACCTAACTGCTCGTTTGCCTCCTATGCTATAAAAAAAGCTATCTGAAGTTCTATAGCTGAAGAAACGTTTAGAAAGATTAAATGTTTCACATTGATTGTGAAGTATTGAGGGTTCTCTCTATGATACTTTCTTAATCTTCACTTACAATATGCATAGAACCTATTTATATCATATCATAACTTATATGTTTGGGTTTTGATTTGCATCTTTAGATACATTGGGACGTCTATGGGCGTCGGTAGTCAAGAAACAACTCCAGGTCAACGGGAAGTACCCGATAATTTTAGGTTTTCGACAAAGTACGTTTTCATACAAAATTTGTGCATAATTGGCTATAACTTTTTATTTCATTAACTTAGAAGTGCGAGGCATCAAGACGTAACTGACCTTCGTATTTGACAAAAATTTCAGCTTAATCCCTTCACGCGTTTTAGAGAAAAAGGTCTTGACAGACGTACAGACAGACAACAAAGCGATCCTATAAGGGTTCCGTTTTTTCTCTTTGAGATACGGAACCCTAAAAAGCTAGCAAAAAAAGAATATTTTCAATATAATATATATAATCGATATTACCTAATTCTTTGAATACTTCAAACTCCATTCTGACAATGTCTGATACTGTGAATCTGCTATCGAAGACTTGCAGGCGTAAAGCTATCTCCTCATATTTCGTAATTCGTTTAGACATTTTCAGCGCCAGTATTATACAAGTGCCGATGAGTATGTCAATATTACTCCGTAAAGCGCGTAGATGAGCGTCTACGATGCTATTCTCTAAAACGGCAACAAAGTATTATACAGATTGTACATAGAATCATATCATATAAAAATACAGATACAGTCAGCCAAACTATATGGAGTTGTGGTAAATATCTGTATCTGAGCGCATACCTGTCAATATCGCTCTCTAAACTAAACTCAAGGATCACCACACACTACATATCTGCGTAGTTATATTTTACCGTTACTTATATTTACTTATTATTTACTTATATTATACCGTCAAGTATATATAGGCACAGACATAATAATACGTTGGAGGACGGTTTTATACGCAGATAAAACCATATCGTAACTGTATAGTGTGTGACAGCCTTTATAGGTAGATAATAAACCAAAAATGGCTACCGAAAAGTAAATAAAATAAAGATCGGTCCGATGATGATCATCAGCCGGAGGAGCCCACTGCTGGATATAGGGAGCCCCCATGGAGCGTCATAGATCAGGGTCACATTACCCAGCTGCCAAATCGGCAGTCCACACCAGCCCTGGCCGTCCAGCTCACTGTCTTCAGTTGCGGTGCAGCCACTAGAGATACTTATACTGTGTTAACCTAGCCCCATACCACGGAGTTCCATGGAAGCCGGCTGCAAATGACAGTCGAAACGGGCCAGACGGCCGCGGCGTTTCAGTCATATTTAGTAAGAGGTAGTACCACGCAGCCGAATCGAGCCGGCACGACCGGGGAGGTGCCTCTCGCTTACACGAGACCGGCGTAAAGTGACAGTGCTGGCGCGTTTCGTGCGGTGTGTAGTAGCCGGTGGCCCATGGAGGAAGGAGGAAGGAGGGCAACGCATCTGTATAACCTCTATGCGGAAGTTTATGGGTATCCATAGTCATGAAAGTGGCTCAGATTTTTCGTTTACCCACTTATACTGTAAAAAAATATTTTTTTTTTTATGGTATAGGGGGCAAACGAGCAGTAGGAGCTATTTTCGTGACTACTGACGCCCATAGACATCCGCATAGAGGTCATACAGATGCCTTGCCCTCCTTTCTCCTCCTCCCTCTATAGGCCACCGGCTACTTACACACCGCACGAAACGCGACACAGCTGTCACTCTACGCCGGTCTCGTGTAAGCGAGAGGTACCTCCCCGGTCGTGCCGGCCCAATTCGGCTGCATGCAAGCATGCAGTGTGGCACTACCTCTTTCTAAAATATAATATATGTATATTATAAATAATATTTTAATGATGTGATGGCCGAAAGGGGGGATGGCAAGAGGGTAACGCGTTTGTGTAACTTCTATGCGGATGTCTATGGGTGTTCGTAGTCATGAAAATGGCTCGTATTGCTCGTTTGCCCCCTTACATTATAAAAATGTATACACCTCCCTCGGTATTTCCGGACCGATACGGCCTAGAGATCTTCAAAAAAAAATCAGGTGGCCCAACTGCTCGTTTGACTCATTTTCTAAAAAAAACCTACCTGTGTGTTGGTTGATCGGTCGGAAGATAACCTTCTCCATGTACCGCTCCAGCAGCTGACACGCCTGTCCGGGTATGCCGTGTCTCTCCTGATTTATCCGCCTGCATATGGCCCAGATGCCATGCCGACCCAGGACGGGCACGAGAGGCGTCTTGGCGGCCAGGTTCACTGGAAACAGTCAGACAGAGTTAGGCCACGCTGCATGCATGCCGGACACAAGCGGCGTGTTAGCGGCTAGGGTCACTGGAAATATTGATTGCAAGAGGTAGTAGGAGGGAGTAGGAGGTGATGAGGTGAGGATGATGGAACATTCAGTCTTTTGATGGTGTGCCCCTTTATCAGCAACAGGGCACTTAATAAGCATATCTACCAAGTACCAACCGATCATCATGAAACTTTTTACACATATTCTTAGAGGTTAGAAAGGAAATTATACTTTGTGTTAAACAAAAAAAGTCTAGTACTTAATAAGTATATGAGTAATGAGTATCAGTGAGTAGGTACACGTGTACTAAGCGGGACAAAAGTAAATAAATTACATTTTTTCTTATAAATCAAATAATGTACTTGGCTCATTTATTTCATTATAGGAAGATGCTCTTAAGCATTCGCACAACAAGCATATTAATATGTTCATACTCAATTTTTTTTTACCCAATCGCCTTTCTGTCTCTTATAAACTGTATGAAACACGACGGTATATGCATCAATTCAATAAGTTATGAATGTAGGTGACCAGTATTTTACTAGGTATCCCGTACAAAAAAAGAATAAAAAATAAATATATTATATTTAGTTTCTTTTTAGTACTGCACAAATTTAAATTTGGAACACGGTATTATGGCTGACATCATTGAATGGTTTTAATAAAATAGTACCTAATAAATTTGTTCCGCGATTTTAAAAATGTACATATTATGTTTTCTTTAAGTTCCATAATAATATGCTTACTAGTTATTAATTTTGATAGCTAAATTATCAAAATTAATATAGTTTAAGCATGTATGTGCAAGTAAAAGTTTTCTATAGATTTATAATTTATTACCTTCCATTAGATAATTTTCAAAGAAGAAATTCAGCCACTGTGGTCTTCTGATGGTTTTGTCTGATTTACGAAGCGTTTTATCCATTTTCATATTAAAGTAAACTTTTAAAGAACTTTATTAAAGTTACTAGTTACTAGTTAGTTAAGTTACTAGTTAAACTATTAAAGTTACTGTACTCGCCTACTCACTTTGAAGTTATGAACGATTTTTATTGAGGTAGGTAAGAGGCTTCGATATTCAAAGGTACGGTATTGGCTGAAAAATAAAATCGTTTCATTTCTTTTTTTTAATTCACGCATATTTTGCCCATTATGCCATTAAACATATTTTATTTTTGCCCTTATTGTTTGAAGTTGACTTGTTTATTGGCGCCTGAAAAGGTATTGAAGAAGGATTTATTATTACTTTGAAATAATTATACAAGAATTAGGTATGCAACTAACGGAAGCATAATATATAATTTGGTATATTTTATTCAATATTTCCGTTTGTTTGTATTTTAGTATAATATTGAAGAAGTAATTTATCATAAAAATAGTGATCGATTTAATTATATTATAATTGATTTCAATTTTAATTACAGGAGCCAGACATAATTATCAATACATGGGTAAAAGTTGTTTGTATAAGTAAGTATTTATCATAAAATCGTATATAGGCACGGCTTTTCTATAATATAACTTTAGTAAACGTCCCAAATGGTACACAGCGTAGCGTCACACTTGTGTTGTATTTAAATATTATAAATAAAATATAGAAAATACAAATAAACAGTATTTTAGTTTGCAGGATGTATTTGATTTTAGGTGCGTTCCCTATTTTCCCACAGCACCATTAAATAACTCTCTTATAGTTACACACACTAGTAAGTACATCCTCTATATTTTCCTTTCGGTCCGCACTGTGGGAGTGCTGCCAACTGCTTACCTGCGCTATTTCTCTTTCTTGTTGTTGTATCTTTAATATTTGACTTATCTTGTAAGCATCGAGTGGAGTTATTTCTGTATATAAATTCCAGGGCCTCGAAGGTTTCAATCAATTTTCTGACGACTTATTACAGTAGACGATAAGATCTCTGCCGTGAAGTGAACCAACTGTAAGCAAAATAGCCGTGCTGTTTTTACTGAATTGTTGTTTTTATTGTAAGCTTTTGTAAGAGGTAGTACCACGCTGCACGCATGCATGTATGTATCCAAATTGGAACACGACCGGGGAAGTGCCGGGGCGTAAAGAGACAGTTGTGCCGTCGCGTTTCGTGCGATGTGTAAGTAGCCGGTGGCTCGTGAAGAGAGGAGGAGGAAGGAGGAGAGAGGAGGGCAACGTATCTGTGTACTCTATGTGGATGTCTTTGAGTGTCAGTAGTTATCGGCTCCGATTGCTCGTTTGCGCTATTATACCATACAAAACTCTCTCTAGGTCTTTATATAACTCTCAAGTTATATATCGCTAAGACATTTAATGCCACGACGTGCTTGTTGTTATTACACATTGTACTTTTTTAAATATGCAAATACATTTTTTGGACACTTTGCACGCTAGTAAAGCAAAAGGCAAATCATTTATGTAACGTTATGTTAGGGTCAATTCACACCAAAAGCGCGGCGAAGCGCAGCGAATCGGAGCGCATTTTCAGTGTCATATAATTTTAAACCTTATTTTCATTACTGTAGTACTTATTATCGAATTCTCGCGACTTCCGCGCGGATTCCAGCGAATTCCCGCGCAGTCGCTCGAATCCGCGCGACTCGTTCGAGTTTCTCATGCGATAATAAGTATTATATTAATTATTATAAAGTTGAAATTCATATGACACATAAACTGCGCTTCGTTGCGCTGCACTTCGCGCTGCGCTTCGCCGCGCTTTTGGTGTGAATTGACCCTTATCGTTAACGTTATGCTAACATTAACGTTATCTTTTTGACAATTCATTAAGCAATGAATATTCGGAAAAAGAACAGACTCTATTCCGTGATATAAAAGTCATACTTTAATATCTCATTACAGCCATTACAGCACCACATAATAATCGAAGCAACAAACATTTTTAGGATCAATTTAACAATACCACAGTAAAGATATTAATATATTAATAAAGTAAAATAAAGATACCGCAGTAAAGATATTAGATATTAATAAATAAATTAATATATTAATAGGTATCTATATCGTGACGAAACACTTCAAATGCTCCAATACAAAATCTTAAATTTTTGATACGCAGAATTTTAGATGCTGTCGATCTTTAGACCCATATTAAAAATCATATGAGAATAGACGTACTTTTTTTTCAATTATTTCTTTAACAAAGAGAAGATCAATGTTTTGTCTTACACAATGTACTGCCTAAGTATGTGTAAGTGTAATTGAATTTCAAAAACTTAGTACTTATTTTGTATATTCACACAAACTAGTGATCCCGCGACGATTGAAACTCAATCTAAGTTAAACTTTTTTGTTGATTTTTTTTTTTGATTTTTTTTGATTATTAGTCATCGTAACTAAAGTAAACAATTTATGTAGAATTTTCAACACTTGCAAAGGAGAGAAGCTTCATTAATAATTACGTGTATCTTATATATCTATGTGTCAAATGCATGATAGTGTATGTAAAGTTTTATTTATTAAATTAAAGCACTTTTTAAACATTACTATTAAAAAATATTAGCGTTCTGCACTTCTCTTACACCTAAACTATAAGTGTGCCAAATTTCATACTCCTCCGTCCGCGGGAAGTTTTTGCTTCTCGTTTTAATATATAGATAATCTTTATCGTGACGAAACACACTTCAAATGCTACAACACAAAATCTTAAATTTTTAACACGCAGAATTTTAGATGCTGTCGATCGTTAGACCCATATTAAAAATCATTTGAGGATAGACGCACTATTTTCTTTAAAATAATTCTTTACAAAGAAGACCTGCCTAAATGTGCAAGTAATTGAATCTCAAAAGCTTAGTATTTATTTTAATTATTTACATAAATGATAGTTGGATATGCCAATTTCACTGAAGACTGCCTGTTAACACCTGGTGTAGCTAAGTGCTAAGGGAACATTATTGATGTGTTCACTAAGAGCTGTAAGGAGTTAGTGGCATTTACATACACACTTAATGTCCTACTCGTATTGTGGGTACTATTTTAGTAAGAGGTAGTGCCACGCTGTATGCTTGCATGCAGCCGAATTGGGCCGGCACGACCGGGGAGGTACCTCTCTAGGTGAAGTGGCCGTTGGCCCATGGAGGTGGGAGGAGAGGAGGGCAGCGCATCTATATAGCCTCTACGCGGATGTCTATGGGCGTCGGAACTCATGAAAACGGCTCCGACTGCTCGGAACGACAGGCGAGTTGGCTCTCTAAACACCGGCGTATACCGACTGTCGCGTTTCGTGCGTACTATGAGTGACGCTGACCCAACTGGAAAAGTGGACAAGAAAGGAAATAAATATTTTCGGGTTGTGTGTATGTTTATATTCCTCTGCCTATCACCAGATACTCGCCGTCTACCTTCGTGCTACGCCTAAAAAACCCCTTTCAATGAAGACTAACGGCGGAAAAACTGCTAACAAAAAAAATCGTGGATTTTAAATTTATTATTATCATAAAATTATGTCATTTCTAAATTAGAATAAAATAGGAAATCTTTATTCAGTTTTATACGACTATATTTAAAATACACAAATTAGAATTTACATTTACCAGAATATTAAGGGACAAGAGACATTTTGACATAACAACGTTATATTTATTACAACAAGAATTAGAGGTAGAATAAAAATTAAATGGAAGAAAAATATAACTTAACTACTTGTAAATTTATTATTTATTTATTTCATAACTTAGAACAATCATTAAAGCCTGCCTAATGCGGTAGCAAAGTACGTAATGTTATTTAAATAGTTAGATAAAAAAAATGTCACAATAAACATTGATAATATCCGCAAGATAGAGACGACATGACCGGGGAGATACCTGTACCTCTCGCTTACACGAAACGGACTTGAAGTGACAGCTGTGCTGTCGTGTTTCATGCGGTGTAGCCAGTGGCCTTTGGAGGGAGAAGGAGAAGGGGAGCAACGTGTATAGCCTCTACGCAGATGTCTATCGGCGTCGGTCGTCATAGGATTGGCTCCGATTTCTCGTTTGTCGTCTTATATTATAAACAATACCTACATTTGATGTATTTTAAGAAGTTTTTCTCGTGTCTGCCTGCCACAAGGCGCAACAGGACAAACGAATTTCCTTCTCGTACATGCAACTGGAGTGCTTTCGCTTCCACTAGAATGTAATTTGTCAAAATAAGAGCGGCGAGGCAAAATTAATTTAATTGTTTTGACAATTATACAGAGTGACTGGTGAGTCATTTTCGATACTACACCAGCATATAGAGTATTCGATTGTAATTATGAATATGTTTTACCTTTTGTTATATTTATAGAGTAACTACCCAAAAAAAAATTTTCTAGCTTTTATTTTCATCACTTTGTCGCCGTGATATATCCCAAATTACAACTATCCAGTAGCAATCGATTTTTAGCCAAACCGCGGACGGCCGGGCAGACGGAGAGACAGGTAGGCAGTCATGGCGAAATTATAAGGGTTCATACAACTATAAACCCTTATGTGATATAATATATCATGTCAACACATGATATAACTTCAATTTCTGCTCTCATACCTATCGAAAACTCACGTGCATATGAGAATGAATCGTACTAGCCATTTGCAGGTTTGACAACAAACACCGTAACATGAGATATTTGTATATTTATCATTAGTAATAAGAGTAGGTACGTGTTTAAATTAAAAAAAACTTATTCGTCAGTAATTCCATGGATTCGAATAATTCCACGTTTCGTCGTAACTCGTGCTAATCGGAATCAGGGGAGCATAAACCGAACGCGTCTTGTTAAATAGCAATTATATTAAAACGGCATGTACATACGCAATGAGAGCAGTGAAATTCTTCTGGAGATAAACGCGGTGTAGGCGTGGCGTTAGTTGGCATTGGAAGGCGTTGATTTTTCTCTTTGACTCCGCCCAGCGGAAAATAACCCGCCTTTACGCCATTCCAACACATACAAATGAAGCCGTGGTATAATCTTATCCTTGACACGGATTATGTAACATGCAGCCACTCAATATATCTATGATAGTAGAAAAAATCGGTACAAAACCTGTTACTTCCCGCGTAGTAATGTAAGTAGCTCTTATGTTTCTGCTAGGTTTTTATTTACTTTAAAAATATGCACTACTACAATGAAGTATATTTTCTTGCTTTCTTTCTATAAAGATGTTGTATATTATGATGATAAGCTCAACAATTTGTTTACTTTTCGAAGATTACCACAATATTACTCTTATAATTTAATGCAATGCTATTAATATTGATCAAGAAAGTAGGAAGTAAATTGAATTCTTCTTTAAAAAAAACCGGCCAAGTGCGAGTCCGACTCGCACACCGAGGCTTCCGTAATCCAAACGTAATGCATGGTTTTCAATTATTGTAACTTTACGCCTGCCATTTAAGTTGACAAACGTATATGCGGTTGATCACACACATTTAGTAGGCAGCGAATTACAGTTATGAGTTGATAATGATTTTTCCAATGATCTACATATAATTTACTAGTTTTCAGATTTATTCTTATGCTATAAATTCTTACTTCTTGCCAAATTTCACAACTCCAGGTCCACGGGAAGTACCAAATATTTTTTTGGTTTTCGACAAAGTACGTCTATATATATAAAATTCAAATGTGGCATAGCCAGCTATCAACGCACAGCCCAAACCACTGGACGGATCAAGCTGAATTTTGGCAACCAGCTAGATGTTACGACGTAGGCATCCGCTAAGAAAGGATTTTTAGAAATTCAACCCCTAAGGGGGTGAAATAGGGTGTTAAAGTTTATATGGATTTCTTAGCATTTCTTTGTATGTACGTAAGAATATTATTGAATTCAATGAAAAGAGTGCTAATCATGATAGAAATACTAGGAACAGGCACAAACTAGATGTACCATTTCATAGACTCAGCAGAGTAAAGAATTCCTTTAGAGGTCAATGTATACGCCTTTACAATAAGATCCCAGAAAGCGTTCAAAAACTCTCAATCAACAAATTTAAAAAAGTAGTTAAAGAACGCTTGTGTGGTAAGGGATATTACAAAGTAATAGATTTTATGACAGATACCACACCTTGGGAATAGTATCCTCCTCCCAGGCTACTTCTATGCAAAAATAAATGTAAGTAAATTATATTTTTTATTGTAAATTTAATTATTAATTAAGAATGTACCTACAATGATGAAAAAAATGAGTCCCGCTGAGTTTGTTTCGCCGGTTCTTCTCAGGACAGGGCTAGGGTTGAACCGGTGATAGAATTTTTTTGACGTTCAAAAAGCAATTTTTTAAATTCTATTTTGAATAAAAATATTTTGATTTTGATTTTGATTTTGATTTAGAAATTAAACGCGGGTGAAACCGCGGGGCACAGCTAGTTTTCATACAAAATTTGCGCATAATTGACTATAACTTTTTATTGCGTTAACTTAGAAGTGTGAAGTTTTTTCAAGGCATCAAGACGTAACTGACCTTCGTATTTGACAAAAATTTCAGCTTAATCCCTTTGCGCGTTTTAGAGAAAAAGGTCTTGACAGACGTACAGACAGACGGACAACAAATCCATCCTATAAGGGTTCCGTTTTTTCTCTTTGAGATACGGAACCCTAAAAAGGAGTGACAAGTTAATATGCCAATGTTAATAATAAATAATATGACAACTTAATACGTTAAATTAGATTTTATTAAATACAATAAATTGCTATTTTTTAAGCGATAAGTGCCGTATTGCGCAATGCCTATTACTTTATTTAATAACTGCAAGAACCTGCAATGTTAATTTTTAAGTTTGAATGTTATGGTCAATTCTTGCAAGCTAATTTTAACCTATTTCATATTATCCTATGGACCTAAAATTAAAAACACATATTTCAGTTGGCAATGGACTATGAAGGAGCTGGTCTGATGCAGCCAGCAGACATGGGAACTGTGTAATAAAATATCGCAATCATATCGTGTCTGGGTTCGTTTGATTTGTTGTGACATGGCCAAGGACGCCAAAACACATTTAGGATCTGATAACCTGGGAAATGACACTGGCACTGGCTGGCAAGACTAACAAAATATCACAACCGAATTTGATTAAAAATATATTTTTTACCTATTGATAAGTAATCGACACCCGTTGTATTTAATGTACCTAATTTCAATTAAAAAAAGGTCGAAATAGTATAAAAAGTATATTATTTAATCAAAGTATAATACGAATTTCCATCAAGAAGTATTAATACATTCCATTAACTATAGGCTCGTTTCATTTGTCATAACAATAATTAAAGGCCTAGGCTACAACTGAAAGATGATCTTAGGAACTCTTTAATAAAAAATGGTCTGACAATGACATTACGCCTACATGAAGCTAGAAGGTGGACACGAAAACAATTTTTTTTCAGAGGTTTTCTTTAATTTATATTATCAAGAAATTTAAGCCTGGAATCACCTTCTCGTTTGCTCCCTATAATACATATATAAAAAAAAGAAACATTCAAGATGTGATGTGAGGTTGTCATGAAAACTCGTTAAAAAAATCAAAATCAAGCGTGTGTGTGTGTTACTTCATTACTATTAATAATGGTCGTTCAATTTTCATCTGAACAAGAACTCCAAACGATTATTAAACCATATTTTTATTTCATAAAGAACTACAAATTTGTTAAAAAATATTAATTGTATAAATTAATATTAATTACCAAATTTGTAGTTAATGTAAGTAGTGTAAATTAGTTAATTCATTTTACAAAAGCTCTAACAGAACACTGCACATTCGATGTAGGGACGTACGGACGGATATGAATCATTCTCTACAACCCAGACTCACGACAAATCAGTCAACACACCCGCTTGACTGCGTACAGTTCGAATAACACAATTGTACAGCCTAATACGACTTGCGTAGCTCAAATAATACTGCTGTACAGGTGAGGTATTATGACACTACCGCGCGTCATTCTTTTCATCCGTCATAGGGTGAAGGATGCAGGTTATGATACTCTCAATTCATGACAGCACAGAGGAAAATTTAGCTACCACCGACGTCAGAGTCGGTCATGTCATGATTAAGTTAAAGTATGTTTTATCAGGATGCATCTCAGTCATCTGCGGGAGAGTTGGTGGTCGGTACATTTTGCGTCGAAAAAAAACGACGTTGAAAAAAAAATAAAAAAACAAGAGCATTACGCAATTTTTTTATCATCCTGTTTTTATAAAGTATAATAACGCTTTTATATCATGTATGTTAACAACTACACTTACTTCATATATAAGACTTACTTAGTTACAAATTAGTTAGAAAACATTAAACAACAAAGTTACTCCACTGGGAATAGACAACGACATATCGACGAATTAACGTTGATGCAAAGCGTTGAATCATAAAACAACGCATTGTTACGAAGCGTTGCAAATTAGCACGGACATCCATTACGCAACTGAACGGCCAAGCGACGGCTTTGCCGGCTTTGTGGGCAGACAGCTCAATTTCACCGACGGCTTCGGGCCCATCTGCCACATTCGGCTGATTTAGATAAAACAATTATAATCGTTTTATCATAACGCATTTTAATCAATATGTAGTCGATTCTGATGTTTATTTTGCATGCGGATGAATAATACGTAGTATTTGTTTAACTATTAAACATCACCTCGTTACTATTATCGTTATACTATTATGTATTAATATGTTATGAAATAAAATTATATCTAGTAGAGTAGAACACGCATTTCATAGATAATATTGTTAGAAGATTAAAGATGTGTTATTTTTTTTATATTTCCGTCTCAGTTTCTCAACAATATTATAAATTATATTTACAAGTTTCTAATTGTGAAAGCTTTATAGTATTTTATTTCTACTACCTACTAATTTACAGCAAATGAATGAACAGAAAAGTATGTTTGAGTAGCTTTAAATCTTTTTATGTGATATCAATACGACAATTACTAAAAACTACAGCTACTTAACATATTAAGAATATAACTTAACATTAATAACTTATGGAAATACAAAATAGTTTTAGCCAATAGTAACAATAAAATAATACATATTAAAATTCTAAAATAAAGAGTATGTACTTATAATAGCAAGTTCTAACGAATATTGATTCATAAAATATGTAATAAACAAATAAAACTATGATATCAAATAAAGAAACAGAAATTGATATTTTGCACCCCACGGACTAGTCTTTGCATGTTAGGGATCTTTCTGTCAACAACTGATATGTAAATTCCCGACTTAAAGGTTTGGAAAATGCTCATATTTATATTATCGTTGTTATTTATTTTCTCTGGTGAGGCATAAAGTATGGCCGTATGGAAATGCGGGGATTTGCGTCGTACTGTACTGTTTGACAGAATGACAGTTATAGGAAAAGAGGGTTGAGGGCCGAGGTGATGTCCTGTTAACATGTTTATTGCCATCTCACTTTTACGATTGCACTTTTCTATACGCTCCAACATAAGCGATGGACATTTTATAACCTATTACTATTTCTCCAATGTGAAATGTGATCGTATATTTTAGAATTGAGATATAATTTTGTGATTGCATTGTATTTTATAAGTTTTTAAAGTGTGCGCGGAAATTTGTAGCATAGCATCCGAAGATGAATGTGTATGAAGGGAAAATATAGTATCCGGTATGTAGTAACCAATCAGAACAGAAAAACCTTCAGGCCTGAATTGCGTTATGTTTTAATCAACTCACGATTTTGTCGTCATCAACTCCTTTCCTCACTACTGAGCATCAGATCGTAGTTAGAAAACACTAAAATTGTCAAACTTCTGCTATAGGCTTTCACTGTTACTTTTTCTCATTGTCTTTCTTCTCTTGGGTAAGGCGAGACTGCCTATAATTGAGGCACCTTTTATATTGTACTAGCGGACGCCTGCAACTTCGTTTACGTGAATACTTTTTTTACCGCAGTCGGCTAAGAAATAGTCTATTACCTTCATCGCTAAATGAACTGAAAGAATTTTTCAAATAGAACCAGTAGTTTCTGACATTAGCGCTTTCAAACAAACACAAAACAACAAATTTCAGCTTTATATTATTAGTATAAATGCATTCTTATTTATTTTAATGTATAAAAGTAATGTATTCATTGTGTGCCTTGTTGACGATCCTAAATAAATAAAAATAAAATAAAAGTAGTCAATGTTTAACGCATTATTCCATTTATTAAATAGTAATTACTTCTATTGATCATTCTTGATGTACATTCTAGTTGTGAAAACACTGCTATTATAAAGCACACATCGGCTATTAAATAATGTCAGTCCCGACTGACATTTAATAACTAAACAAACCGATATACAATTTCTCAAATACATTTACCTGTTTGACGATGATGATGAATTTAATTTCAGATAATATTACGAGGGATCCAATAGCAATAAAAAGATCGCGTACAAAGAGATAGCATAGTTTTCTTTGCCTGCTCGAGCGTATAATCGCATGCACGCTGTTATTAGACCGACATGTCTATATCTACGTGTATAGGTCACAGTACTAAACTTCTATGGAATATATTGTGTCTATATTAGATTCTAGAATATAGATTATTGTATATTGTTCATTTCGCATAGTAATAATACTTATAACAAATGAATGGAGAGCGTTTTACTGCTAATTGTATAATCTCTTATATTGCATTTGTAATTTAAAATAAATCTATACATAGTTTAGATTAAAAATGTGTGTAATCCAATGATCTGAAAGGTAATAATTAAAATCAATAAAACTTTTATGTTAACAAAAAAATATCCATAAACAGAATTAGTAGAGTATTCTCTATCACCAAATCAGTGACTACGCGGGTGATATCGAGTGCATAGCTAGTACAGTTACAAAACAAAATAAAAAAATCCCTTTTATTTCACGACAGTAAAAACAGTTACAGTTATAAAATTAATCATACCCTTATTATTAAAAATAATTAAATTATTGAGCCTTAGTATTTGTTTATAGTTTAATTTGGCCCAATTGCAATGGAGTAATGCAACAAATATCTGCATAATAAATAAGCGGATGTCCATTGCTATCGGTCACTTGAAGGCTCCAACACGTTTTCGCCTTAAACTATCCTTGCTTTCTTAAACTTCAAAACAGGATGTCAAGACTGAATAGAATATAATAAAAATAGTTAATAAATAATAATCATTACATTTTTAGACAAATATATCAACATTAAAGACCATCGTTTCACAATTTTCATTAAATTAAATTGAGAAAAGTACTTATAAAAAATCCTTAAAGTGTAACATAGAGATTACACATTACAATACTTAAAAAAACATTAATGGGTTTTATCGCTGTTTATTTAGCTATTAACAAGCTTAACATTTCGGGAGTATTATTGCAACAACGGTCAAGGGAAGAATGAGGAGGCAAGGGATTGTGATGAAGATGTCCTGATGTGATAATTTACTAACGGTACACTAAGAATGATAAGCAATGTATATTGTGCTAGTGCATTTAATGAAATCCGTTAAGTAGTCAGTCAAGTAACAAACACATAAACTTAAATGACATAAATATGTGCTTACGTATAACACTCAATGTCCCCAATTTTAAAATATGTTAAAGTCAATATATTACTAACGACACCACTTAACGGGACGTGTCCGTCGTCATCTGATAACACTTGATATTGGGAATGATATATGCTAAATTTGTGAAAATAAAAACGAAATCTTATAACTACCGCACGAGAGTATAAAATTGTTTGTCACGTCGTATATTTACACACATATGAATTGCACATTTGCTTGGCGAGGGTGCGAAAAGTTGTTGTTATCTTGAACGGGCCAATTTCGGCAAATGGATACTAAGTCCTAACTTTCCTATCTCTTTTATATCGTGTCGCTCGCGTTCTTTTAAAATATCGACGTACGACACATCGCCCACACCTTACGTGTAACACGCAATTTAGAAAGGATTTTCGTTACTGCCCCGGTTAAGTCTTCGTACATTGTGGGATAAAAGTTTAAACTTTATACTTAGACGTCTTAATAGCGCTGTGTTATGTTGTGAGTGTAATTTGAGGATCTTTTGGGATAGTGCTATGATACATTGCATCCAAATTGGGCCGGCGCGACAGGTGAGGTCATCTGTCACAATATACCGTCTTAAAGTGAAATGAATCTGTCGTATTTGGTTTTAATTTACGATGTCCTAGTGGAGTACCTAGTGCAACATGGCATATTAATTAAGCGAATTTCTTTTACTATCCGTTACAAAAATGCTCCACAACATTTTCTCCTTAATCTATCCTTGGTAGCCTCCTCCAAAAAAGTCTAGCCCAAATTATGTATCCGTTGTATTAAGCACTGTATCGGGATACATTTGAAGAGTGTTATAAAGTATTATTGAATGTCATGACCGCTTAGCGGACGGCCGGGTGTCAGGAGGGAGTGTTCGCGCTCCACTGGCCGCCCTTTGAGGGCAAACCATGCGAGAAGTCATCCACTTATCGTCAGCACGATCTCGTGCCGTCGTTTTTCCCTTTTTTCCCCATCTTTTCGCCTCGACGGCCGTACTCCAAATGTAACATAATTGAATCTACCGGCTCAGATTGCTAGATTGCTTCGAATTAATCGTGACATGTGTAAACAAGCATTAACTCGTAAATGTGATTGTACCAATTAATGATATTTCCAGTGGAGGATTTATATACAGGAATAAAAAGATAACATTTATCGACCTGTACCTAACCTACTTTATATTATTTATAGTAGAAATGTAAAAGTTAGTAAAACTACTTAACGAATTTGTATAATATGGCTTGTCCTAAGAAGAAGGCTTACTAGTGAAACTGTGAGCCACATTTAGTGCCTTAGTAGGTAATTAATATATCATACAACTAATAACTATAAAACCTACTATCTACCAATATTTACACTTAATATATAGCTGCGTGAAAACGAAAGTTTTGTAATTTTGATCAGTATCATTCATACTCATTGTTTCTAACGTCATCTGCAAGTTGCAAATCAATCAAGTTATTTACGTACGTATAACGTGCCAAGGCAACACAATCATACACATGAACAGAGAAGAGTACGCTAAAACGGTCATGTCGTTTATGGCATGCGCACATGAGGTATTTTTTCCCGCGGACTTTTTCGTCCGCTAAAATAGATCGCTTACAACTGTATCGAAAAACGCAAATAAAGGACTAAAAGTACGCGGTACTTTTGCGTTACTCGATACAGTTGTAAGCGATCTATTTGAGCGGACATAAAAGTCCGCGGACAAAAATCCCTCGTCTACGCAAGTCTTTAAGCATAGTCGGTTAAAGTACATAGACACAAAACAGTAAACAAGGTTCCTTAAAAGACTATACAATAATAAGGATAATATCAGAAACACAAAACACAAACAGATATTACATATATTATGTCTGCCTCGTTGACTATTATGTTATTCAAAGCTATACCAATGCCAGGACTGCAGGAGTGCAGAGGCGAGTATTATTTCACTTCGGCCATTTCATATTTACACAATACATTTTTAGAGACGTGTAATGTGTTATTCATTTGAAGTTATCAAGATATGCAGTAAAATAACATTGGAAAGACAATAAGATGTGATAATGGTCAATTTCACTCCTTAAGATTTTCCTCCTTGCGCTCCGCTCCGCTTGGAGGAAAACCTAAGGTGTAAAATTGTGTAAACTGGCACCAGTTAATTAAAACTTACCGGTCCGTTTATGAATTATTGACGATTATATTTGATTTTTACTTGCCATAGAACATAGATTATATAGACATTCACTGAAACTTTCACTAACTTCACAAACTTTCATTCACTCAAAAAATTACAATATAAATATAGTTTTCACAATTATTATTTTCCATTCCAATTATTTAACACTAACAATTCAGTATTCAATAAAGCCTACCGCATGCCTTCAAAGATCAAGAGGTATTTCATTTCATTTCGTCCAATTACATACGTCAACATAGCAGCAATTCAAAGGCTAAAAGATATTTTAATTTCATTTCGTTCAATTGCATTCGTCAATACACCAACCGTACTTCATTTCATTTCGTTCAATTATAGGGCCTTTCGAAAAAACCTCAACAGAACGTCACCACAACAAACATCCAAAATTACGAAATAATTTTCGATTATCTGTCAAAACTAATTGCGTAGTGGGTGCGACGGCGTCGGGCGCAGTTTGCGGTCGAATAGTGCAGAGGAGAGCCGAGAGCGTTTTGTCGGGGTTTTTGCAGCAGTGGCGAGCCATATCAGTGTGGAATGCGGGCAGCCGTCGCTGACCGCTCCATTCGTTATTCACCATCTAGAGTTGTCCTATCATAATTATTTTTAATGTTTAATCTCATTATTTCTTTATAATACAAATTTTAAAGGTTGTTTAGAGTCAAACCCGTGGACGATGGCTAAAACGTCATAGAACAAAATATATCATGTTAAGTGATAACCATGACATACAATAAGTTATGCATCTGCTTGTGTCATTTAAAATAAATGATATTTGCCTCACGGTATCATTTGTCTTATTGATTCGATTGAATCTATCTAAAACATAACTATATAATATAACTCACTCTAACTCACAAAGGTCTGACAGAATGAACTCAGACAGATAAAAAAGTTCATAATATTGATCGCCTAAACTTAAACTATTAATAACTATAAGTATAAATTATAAATCTTCGTGAATTTTTAAATATGTATCTCTTCCGAAAAGAATATAGTTTCTACAAACCATTTGTATTTTCAACTACAGGTAATTGCTATTCGTATCAAGGCTATTCGTATTATGGACGGAACAAATAAAGACACCGTAGCGTCCTCGTAGCGTACTGCTACGTAGGCTACGTAGTAAGGTATTTAAAACTACTAGTAATATATTATAGTGTAAGAGCCTATAACTATCAAACTATTACATACATAATTATAGAGTTCACAAAAAGTATTTTTATACATCAATTAATTTAGGGCATAAAAAATAAGATATTCCATAGCGTTGTAGTACTATTATAGTGTTACATAGTCTACGAGATACGGTATTTCAAAATACTTCTTACCAGAAGTATATGGTATACTTACCATAGCTTTAAGAACCTGTAACTGTCGGACATTTCACATTTTACAAAAGTTTTGAACATATTCTGATAGCTTTTTGAAAACAATCGATTTAAACTTAGTGAAACAAACGACTATTTTATTTATAAAATTCGGATTGTTTGATCACTGATTGTCTCGAACATTGTAATGCATGCATACAATTATTTTTACACTATAGCTATATTTTTGAAATGATGAAATATAAGCACGATGACTGTGAATCGACGATACCTAATTAATCTCAGAAATTATGGTGAAGTTGTGTGATTTATTCTTGTAGTGAACGAGAACGAAAGCAACCGACATGGTTCAGAATACTAAGAAATTAGATCGGCTATGGGCTGGCCACATTGCTGGCAGAACTGAGGGTAAGAAATGTTGTGAATGGACTGATGACCTGGTACAAATCGCAGGGAGCTACTGGACGCAAGCAGCTTGTAACCGTGACTTGATGTAGTAAGCGAGTCTTCTAGCTGTTGCTACTGATGATGGTATGTTCTTTTTACTTAAGTACCTCAGTCTCAAACAGCTTAGCTTTCTGAATTTCCGCTTCTTTCGTGTAAGAATTATAATTTATCGACAAGCGCGGCGCAGAGTCCCGTGCCTAGGCTATGCAGTGACGACGTGTTTTGCGCCCGTGACACGTGACGGTATAATTAGTGCGTGACCACCGCTCGGCGTCATGTCGACACGTCGCGCAGCGTGTTTACAACTTTAGCTGGATAATTTTAGTTATTAATTTTATTCAACTTGCGCTAAATATGTGCTTTAATTCAAATATAGCTAAATTCATTTTACGAGATAAACGATGGTAAACGTAGCGTGATTTAGAAACGATGCTTGAATAAAAGCTATTCTATTTCATCTTTTTCATTCTTTCATGAAAGTAAATAATTTCAAATCTGCCAATCTTTTCGATGTGTAGCAGGGAAGATAGATTTTTTTCACGTTCATATACATAATATACACAATTATATAGTTATATATATAAATGTATCATATTTAGGTTTATTAAGTATTATGTATAATATGTAGGTTTATTATATGTATATGGTTCACTATATGTATATATTGTATTTATGTATTGTAAACTATTTATATATATATGTAAGTATTTATATACATATATTGTATAATGTATATATCTATATGTACTTAGAATCGTATTTTTATGTACTTTTTTTTTTTCTTAGTATCTTTTATGTACCTACTATAACCGCTGTAAATTTTAAATTTAAAACTGATGGTTTGGCTGGAAGAGGTCTCTTGTAGAGATAAGCACACCCATGTACTTCTCCTACACTAGAATAAGACAATTATTATATTTTTTTTTGTATAAGTACATAAAGGAATAAATAAATAAATACATAAACATGCGAAAAAAATCTTACAACTATCGCAGTCCGAAAAACATTTATTTTGATGTTATCAAATAGTTATTAAATAAAACAATTATGTATAGTAAAACTACCAAGTAACGTTTAAGAGGGTTGTATTATAAGTTTTACTTTTTATATTAAAACTTTCTTCTGTTTTCTTCAACTACACTTAAATAATATCAAAGGGATAATCTGTTTACATCTGTGGGTGCATTTACCTTTGAAGATCTCAGATGCTCGGCACACGATCAATCCGGGGTAAATTATATAAAAAATACATTTCAAGCTTCAGATGACTGCGAGATGGTTTCTTTATTAGTTTTCCCGAAGGCAGCCGCGATCGCGGGGGACGTGTGAAAAAATCTTGTTGGGATTAAGAGCCCCGTTTATCGGGCTCCGAGGCGGACTTATTGCCGTAATACAATCTCTGTTATGTCGCGCTTGGATTATCCGTATTGGCGTGTTCCGCGAAAATGTGTACGTTAATACGACGCTTTTGAATTTACAACTAAACCCGTAGCCATGCGTGTAGGTCCAATTTATTCAAATAGATTTTATTATTGGTGAAATATTAATATTTTTAAAAGAATCTAATTTTAAATTTTATTTAAAAGCTAAATAATTACATGCTGTTATCGTACTTAGCACGTTTATCTACTTCATTAAAAGTAAACATTTGCTATATACATAACATATGTTCAAAAAACCCTCTATTTAATATAGTAAAAGTTTTTTATGGATAAAATGCACTGTTCATTGCAATTTCGTATAATTATACAAATCTCTTTCAACATTTGACACTGTAAAATAAAACGGCCGTAACATTAAAATCTCCCATGAAGTAAGAAACGTCTGCGGAACGGCGAAGTTGCAAATCCTCGCAAATTGAAAACGCTATTATCGAGTGTAAGCTATCTGTTCGCAGATGGTGCGTCGCGTCGGGCCTCGCTGCGTGGCGGTGGGATTATTGCTGCTCGTTATTGCCGTGACTGGATAATTTTTACAGGTGAAGTAACTTCAATCTTCAACAAATGATTTTTGGTTCTGGTTTTCATGTGTTACTTTATCATTATTAAATTAAGCCCAATATTATGAGACACATTGTTGGGCAAACTCCTCCCCCATTTTTTCCACTAACATGTGTCACTTAAGTATAAAGAGCTTTAAGAAAATATGGGTTTGGTGTTCGTTTGCTTTCCAAGGATATGAACTTTTTATTTGTATGTAAAAAGTACCACATGTTTTAGAAATTAGGGCGTGTTTTTAAGGTATAGGGAGGTAAACGTGCAGCAGGAGCTTTTTTTATGACTACCGACGCCCATGATAGACATCAGCATAGAGATTGTACAGATGTATTGCCTTCCTTCCTCCTCCCACCTCCATGGGACACCGGCTATTTACGCCCGCAGCGTGGCATTACTTCTTACAATTTTTTTTTAAGTATAAAATTGTTGTCACGCTCGGTCAAATAATGGTGCTTACTGTTTTTTATTTATAACTGACTTTATATTTTTTAAAGTACTTTTTCAACTTGCAAGATACAATTGAGCTAGTCCAAATTATCACTAAGAATATCTCTTCTCACAATATAAATAAAAATAAATCATTTTTTATAAAATTCTTTTTGTCCATAGACTTGTATCATGTAATGGTTTTTAAAAAAATATGAGTAATGTAAGAATGGATATGAAATATTTTTTTCTAATTTGGCAACACCAGCTGAAGGCATTAGAGCGCAAATCTCGTAAATAAGTGAGATGTTTGCGAGCGCGTCGCGTTCTGAATTTATAATACCCCTACTCAACGTGGTTTGTACCAATAGAATATAATAAAAATAGGTTAGCATGCGAAAGCATTTGGAAAAAATGTAGTTGAATTGATAACCTCTTCTTTTAAGGGCGGTAGAAAATATCTAGCTTTAGTTTCCTACTTACTTTTTCGGACTACATGCTATAGTATTTTCTTCTTGTAAGACATTGGATTCGTTGTAAATATTTGTATCACCTCAGAAAAAGTGACTTTGACTATGTCAAACAAAAGCACATGAAAGAAAGAAAGAAATATTTATTTGGTCACAGATTGAAAAATGTATTTCAGATATTCACGGGGTCGAAAGTGAGTCCTGGACCCGTAGTTCAAGTGCCTCTATGTGGTCATTGTTTAATCCGCTAAAATTAGTAAAAATATAATGTATTGGTAAAAAGTTATTTACATTTATTATTAATAGATATTATAGCGTATATCGGCAAAAACTTAGCTAGCTTCGAATCTTACGTATATAGATATAATAATCAAATAAAAATGAATATAATATTGAATGTATTTTTATAATTAACATTCGTACTTTATAAATTCATTGATGAATCAATAACTTTGTAAGTTACTATATATCAAATGTATATCCATAGGATATATTATAAAATTACTATAGTAGTAATATTAGTTCCACCAAGTCAGGATCCTGTTAATATAAGGCTAACATCTGTAAAACAAGCATGTTGACTTAATGGTGTTTGCAAAGTTACGCGAAGAGAAAATTTTAGTTCGCCGCGAGCCCACTAATGCTGTGGGGAGGATGGCTGCTCGATTAGTAACATCTGTCAAAACTCACGAATATATTATTTATGACGCAGCCTCACCGACCGGGATTATTAATAATATTTTAGAATCAGAGTTATATAATAAAATTCTTTAGATATAATTAAGGTTAGGTAAAATTAATCGTTATTTTAAAACTTTATCTAAGTCACCGTTAACGTTGTTTGAGTGGACAATTAGTTATTTTTATTATTTAGTTGAAATAATATTACAGATTTGAAACTCTTTTTAAAAACGCTCATCTGATATGAACTTCAATAAATCAAAACGCAATTATAAAAGTATAAAAGCAAAGTTAAATATTTTCAATATGCGTCTCAAGAATGCTGTATGTTTTTTCTTTGACGTCAAGAATCAAGTTATTTATGTGTCGCAAATTTGTCGAAATAATAAGTAGATTCATACATGTGGTACGTCATTCATACATGTTCGACTTCTTTTGAACTTGGGTGGACAAGCAACGGCGCATCTACATATATACTTAAATATTTATACAATAGTTTGTCAGCGGCACAGTACAAAGATTCATTTATGTACTGTGTATAACTAATGAGTTTTATAGCTCGTATAGAATATTCTGGTATCTATAAATGTTGGTCAACCATTTGCCAGCTTAAAAGACGCTCACCGTGCAGTAGATGGTCTGAAATGATGATGAGGCTATAAATAACTTTAAATACAGCGCCATAAATAACAATATGAAATATAGTTCCACCCTCGTTTACCATAAACAAATTGTATGAACCTTTAATGAAATTAATACGTGACATTTGTACCAGCTTGTAAAGCAAAATGTGTGATCGCGACCGCACCTGTCAGAATATTAGATCGGCGACATTAATCTGCCACCGCAGCGTACCAGCCGCGCCGCAAGCCTGCACGCCATTCGCGACTGCCGGGACTAATAATCAAAAAGCCTATTCTGGAGCACAGCCGTGGTTTACCGGACCAGTGGCCGATCTCCGGCCGTAGACTAACATCCGGACGATAAACCAACTTCGCTATTTCAACTGAAATACCGTTTTTCGTACGTCAAATTCGTAGTTTCCTTTGTAGCGATTTGCAATTCATGTAGTTGTTTTGTAGAGTACATTTCTCTATTATTTGATTTAAACAACATACTTGACTTGGGTCGCTTTTACATTTTTGATTACCCAGGGTTTAGAATTAACAGTAATAACAGAGTACTTTATTCGACATAATTAAACCTATGTTTAATCTCTTTTTTGAACGCTAATAAGAATATATAAGTTTAGTACTAGAAAAAAAGATGAAATAGCGGTAAAGAGCACCAGTTCAGGCTGAGAAGGACAGCTATAACTGAAAAAACCGATTTTCCGAATTTGAGAGTAATCTAATGGATTTTTAAATCCTAGGTCAATGTCAATGTCCATAGACATCGATAAGTACTCACAACCAGGTAATCCTTTACTGTTTTGGCAATGCAATAAAAAAGGTAATCTCGTGTTATTCCTTTATTATTCGCAAGTCGAATATCGTTCGCGATATTGTGATCAAATAAAGGCATTCTGCAAATAGCCTTATAAAACACGTAACGGCCAATAACATATAAGATCTCTTTGTTATTTTGTAGGGCTGAAACTTATTCATCCCACAAATCCGCTCATGTATGAACCAAATCCCGCCCGGTCACCGCTGATTGCATTGTCGTGTGTAGTGGACGATTGGTTCAAGGTTCAATAACGACTTTGTTTTATGGTGTTAAGGTGTATATTCGTGTGAGTTGTGCGGTTAAGTTGGCGGAACCCACGGCGTATAGGTTTGTAAAACAAGCGGGCCAACGTGATTGGAATGTTTTATCTGACCCAAGAACATATGAGACCGGTATGATGTATGTTTTTCCTTTGACGTGAGAATTGATGTGAATGTTCGATGATGATTTAATTAAAGTGCTGGTATGTAGTTTATATTTTGTATTGATGTATGCTTGGATGATTGAAATTGCATTGTTTAATCTTGTATCTAGCTTTTGGTAAGTATGAACAGTTAATTCATTACGTTAAGCGATTATTAGCAAATCAGTTTTTTATTTAGTCAACAGGCTATAGTCATAGTTAGTCATTCTTTTGAAGTAGTGTAGTGTAGTGGCGTTGGGCAAGGGCAAATTTTACGAGTTTACGTCAGCAAACACGGTATGCGTACATTATACTTAGAGCAGGAAAGTAATGCTAAAGTAATTCGTAGCATGCTCGTAGACGCCACGGGCCCGCGTAGCTCCACTTTCCTGTGTAGCATTTTCAGATAATTTTAGTTTCACTTCTATCGGCAGTATCTATAACAATTATATTATTAATCTGATTTTTTAATCTTCTATACAAGATAAGATACTTTGTCTAGGGCCATCAATCAGTCATGTTGACGTTTATTCATTTTATTTATTTTTTTATGATATACGAGGGCAAACGAGCAGCCGGAGCCATTTTCATGACTACCGACGCCCACAAACATCCGCATAGGGGCTATACAGATGCGCTGCCCTCCTTTCTCCTCCCACCTCCACGGGCCATTCATAGAAGCCATCGATAAAGCACACATAAGTTAACACATAATATGCAACAAAATACATAAGCTAAAGTTAACTAAACTCTGGTGTTTAACTAACTAAATTATGTTTAAAGTTAAATAAATATGCCTCAATTAACTAAATTAGTAAATCGACTGCTATTTAATTCGTCTATATACACTATACAAACCCGCTACCGCAATTAAAATTACCCGTTTCTGATCAATTTATCTATCGTCGTTATCTATATAATATATTGGTAGGTGTACCGCAATAAAAAGTTGTTCGCGTCACAGAAGCTTGTCACGTCCTGTTCAAACTTGTACAATAATGGCTCAGATCACGCGCCCGCCGCATCTGTGCGGTGATGATACCATCCAAACAAAAATATAACACATTACAGTCATCATCAACAACTTCTGCCCATTTATTGCAACAGATTATATTTTAACAATTTTTTTATGTAAATTATAAGCTCGGCTAGTACTTGAATATATTTATGTTTCTTAAGTTTACAAAATTGAAATTAATAATAAATATGATTTTCACTAATAAAATCAAAGTAGTATTCTAGTTTATAGAATTCTTTGAAACTTAAAAACCGTCTTTAGCTGTTATACTATATTCTATTTTGATTGCTAATCAATTATAAAGGTTTAAGCACCTTCATTATCATCAATTTTGTCTAACCATGCTAACCATTTTTATAGTATAAAGGCCTATCTAGCATAGTAGTCTATTGTTGACTACTGAGATCAACTTTATTGCTATGTAGATGCGTTTCACTCCTTGGTTCTTCGCCGCTGGGCCATCGGAAAGCCACAAATGTCACAGAACTACATAGCTATAACTTTGCGACGGTATCATCTACGCGAAAAGTTTCAATTCGGCTACAAAGCAATATGGATCTACATACCAAGTTCAACAAACTCCAAGACAATGTATGCAAACGAAATTCATTCACATAATCATCACAATCCAACTATCATAATACCTTACACAATGGTTACAAGGGGGCAGGAGTTTTAAGAGGCGCTGACGTGCTAAACCCATTATCTGGTGGTCGGCTTAACACGGGCTAAGCCCTTAAAAACGGCCTCAATTTATGTCGACACCGTAATTCACCGCTACCTATCCGATCAATTATTGACCATCTGCCTTTATAACCTTATCGCCTTAATTGGTTCGTGATCTCATCATTATCTGCTAAATCTGATGGTATTGATTAAAATAATATTAGCATCCTCAGATATATCTGGTTAATATATCGATGATTCTGTTATTATGCATGGATATAATAAAGCTTAATTCAAGAAAACAACCCTTAGTCGCACATGTTATATTATTTGAATAATAAATATTTATCATTATCAACAGGATTATGTCTCTGTCAGACATTATAATCGAGCTGCGTACTGGATTGCCCTTTGCAACACATGAAAAAAATATAAGGTTCATCAATACAAACGTCTCAATAACATACAAATTGATTTATTTAATAATAAAATCATTATAACATTATAACGTAACATTAAAACTAAATGACACGTATTATTTGTACGTAATGCGTACGTATTGAAAACGTGTATCGCATGTACACACAGCAACCGCAAACGTATTCGCTTAGCAGCGCTACGAGCCGCTACGCTAATCCCCCGATCCGTGAAAGCCGTGCATTTCACGCCTCTTTATTACATTAATTTAAATGTTTGCTCGCCGGATTCCCGTTGATCCTCTCCCTGCGACATAAATAAATCCCGATATTCTCATCTGCGTGGCAACACCGACTGTCTGCGACAAATATTTGCTCTCAATAACTGCAGCCGTCATATAACCTGACGCTTGCTATTATATACTTACTTATTAATTGACCTTTGGAAGTACCATATAAAGTATAAAAAACAAGTATCTGTCTATTCCTCCTGTTTTTTATTTTAGATTTAAACATGTTTTTTTAAACTTTCAATGAAATGAAAATAAAGATTGTTCGAGATATTATGATATTCATAGATCACTACTTAATTATCTACTTGCCATACGTAGGTATAGTAAGTACTACGAAGATTTGTTATTTGAAACTCTGACAGTCAGCTGAACGTATGTACTCATAGCAAACCGTCACGTGAGCAATAGATAACAGAGCAGACCAGTGTAAATGTGAGTCTGAGTGTTAAATGTATAGACCTGAAGCCGAACTGGGCTCACCAGCTTACACCTGTCAGCACCTGGATCCAGGACAAACGGCCATAATTAGTCACACTAATCCTGCGAGATGCAAACGAAAATATTTACTGGAGTCAGCGCTAAGTTATTGCTTCATAATCGGATAAAGTGAGAATCACTCGGGTGTAAATTGTGTTATCGCCGTTGTAAAGCGTTCGCGAGTCGCCTCTTTACGAGGGCAGGCGCCTGGGGCATGCAAACATAAAAATTCTCTATCGAGACTAATAGGAGAGAAACAAATAAAAGGATACGTAAATAGAAGCGGCGGATAAATTCCGGTGGGGCTCGAGTGCGCGTAAATCCGCGCGATTTGTATCTGTGACAGGGGTGTGCGGGCCACCCACTGCACCTCTGCACCCCCGTACCCTCCCTCACCCCGCGCCCCGAGCTCCGACAATTAATTTGACAGATAATATTTCTACCGCAACTATAATGAGTATCAACCCTAACTTTTGGCTGAATGAAATGAAACCTTGCTATAATAGAAAAGCATGTTTGTTTTGTGTTAACACTGATATTGTAATGGCTGGATAGTTGTCGATATAAAAAAATGATTCTATTTATAAATCTTATAAGCTGATGGACTTCCTATGTCATCTTCCATTTAGGCGAATTATTAGACTATTAAAACCACCAGTCTACTTCTGTTTTGACGACAGACTGGAATTGGCATAAATGTATAATGTATGGTCTTTCATTAAATCAATGGTCGACCAAAATTGATTTATATCTGTAAACGACACGTTCAAATCCTTACTGGAATTGCCTACATACAAACATGCAAAAAAAATTTGATAATTGTTTACGCCATCCGAAGGACGATTGTGCGAACTTCGCGGCCAGTGTTATTGTCGATAATTTCATGATATTTATTCTCTTTTGATTGCTTTTTTTTAATGTAATTCTTTTTCTATTAAAATAAAATTTTAAAACATTTGTCCAAGATTTATAACATTGTACGATTTGAAACGATGAAGTAATGAGTTTTGATCTCTACGCCTTAGCTAATATTTATCATGATCCTCAATTCGTGACAATAAGCATAATTATGATTTATTGTCAGTATATTTTCAAGATATCAAAAAATTCATACGTAAACTTTTACGAAGTTTAAAAATTGAACACACAAAAACGTCAATTATAAATTATAAATCGAACGATGTTAAAAATAAAATTTTACAAATGCTACCGGCGACCGCAATCCGGCAAAGTCACATCTATGCAAATGACGTTAAATTAGAAACGCTTACTAACAACTGCTCCGGCGGGGCCCGTGAAGAGGTGCAATTACACCAATCAAATTGAAATTTGCCTCACTAATTGCGCACAACATGTTTTATATCTGTAATCCGGTGATGGACTGACGCTACCCTACGCAGTAAAGGACAACTAATTAAGGACGATATTGATCCGAACGGAATGCGGCGCTTTCAACTGTTTCGTTTGCTTTTTGTAGTCAAAGCTTGTTGAGCGGCGTTATAGGGAAATATTTTCAGATCACGTCAGCAAACACGCTAGTAGAGCTGTATTTTAAGATAGTCGGAAATTTTCACGTACTATACCTGCCAGTTATTTATACTCAACGACCTAGTGGAGTCGCTTGGTGACTATCCACGCCCATTAATATCTGGAGAAATGATGATTATGTACACGCGTTGCCCTCCTCTACCCCATACCCCAAGCCACTAGCCCTTATAAGCAGCCGAAATGAACATTACTTGCGGTATCATGTGGTTAAGAGGGTTATCGGTAAAAAGTGCCGAAATTGACTATTTTGAAGGCAAATTACTCGTAAATGGAAATAATCTATTAAAGATCAACTTTGGTTCCGCATAGCACAAATATTTTTATAGGATCTGTAAAGTTTATAAATTGAAAATTATTATTATTTACGAAGAAAAAGGTATATTTGGTACTCATGTTTTCGAAAAGACTGATTTTCGAAATGAAATTACGAATATAAGCAGTGGATTGTGGTTACCTAAAAATACCTACTATTAGGAAATATACTGCTATAGGTTTTTTATACAATAGAAAAGTAAATAGATTTCATTTGCTCGGCAAAAAAAAATATTTTTGTCACTTAAATTTTGCCAAAATAAAACATCATTTTTCTCATGATAATAAATGTGGAACAACTTCAGAAATTTACTCATTAATAACACGATATTCGATTAATAAAATCACCAAAAAAAATAAACATTATTATGTTAGATTTTATTTAATTAAATTTCAAAGTTACTACTGAATTACGCCATGAATGTCTTTATAAGCTCACAAATATTTTTATTGTTTAAGTCAATAAAAAATATTTGTGCTATGCGGAACCAAAGTTGATCTTCAATAGATTATTTCCATTTACGAGTAATTTGCCTTTAAAAAACTCAATTTCGGCACTTTTTACCGATAACCCTCTTAAGGTATCTCCCGATCACGCATAACATTTTCTTGATCTCGAAATAAAGATGTCAATAAAATATACTCCAGCTTAAAGGCTGTCACACACTGAGCAGATACGATAAGCTTTTATCTGCGTATAAAACTATCCTTCAATATACGTCTGTGCCTACAGATAGATAAGTTAAAATATAAGTAAGCGGCGTAAAGTGGCAGCTGTGCTGTCGCGTTTCATGCGGGTGAGTGAGGTGTGTGGAGAGTAGCGGGTGGCCCATGGAGGAAGGAGGAAGAAGAAGCGAAACGCATCTGTATTACCTCTATGCAGATGTCTTTTGGAGTCGGCAGTCATGAAAATGCCCCCATATTCCCTTTTCCCCCCTTATACTATGAAGAAGAAAAAAATTATGTTCTGTCAATCAGGTTCACTGTGCCGCTGGTCTGCCCCCAGAGCTATTCTCTTGGTCTTTACTCTTTTACTGTCTTCGTCCACGTTTCGTATTTCGAGCCGCTTCGTCTTTCAAGTTTATTTTGCTAAATTCTGTTTGTTGGTCGCTTAAAGTTAATGTTAGTAATCGGGATTTGGTTGTTGGCGTTCTACAAAAAGCGTACCAACAACGTATGAATAATATATGAGCTGCTTAGTGTGATAGGGTTTTATTTATTTATTTTTATGAATGAAGCATACATCCAATAATGGATTATTTTTCTATAATAATAAGTAAAGATCTAATAATAATAATAATAATAATAATAACATATTATGTGGATTTTATACATAACGTTAGCCATGTCCCGTGCTAAGTGTTGTGGGTATTAGACGACGGAAATATATATTTTTTAATTTAAGAAATATTGTATATATGATGAGATGCTAATGATGATCAATTTTATCGAATACGACACGGAAATATTGACAGAATCAATGTCTTCGTACTATAATTGTCATATCAGGATCCTGACCTACGACACAATATACATACCTCAAATATGTAGTATTGCTAATAACAGATGGCCCGATGAATCTGCATTTATAGTCGATATTAAATATGTTAAGTCTACAAATAATATTGTAAAGAAGCTTCTAAAACAAAGGAGGGGCATAAAATAACAAGGATGTAGGTATAGTACAATATTGTATAGTTAAATAGTCTAAAAATGTTTAAGAATTAAGGGATTAAAAAAAGGTTGAAAAACTTTCAAAAATACCTATTAATATCACAATTTAAAAATGTAAGAAAGAGAACAAAGTTGATAGAATGTATTGTCACTTCTTGATTGAAATTCATATTATACTAATTGTATTAAATAATATACTTTTTATACTATTTCCAAAATAAATAATTTGTAAATATGTAGTATAAAAAGTATATTATTTAATACAAGTAGAAAGAGAACATCTAGATTTTCAAAACTGACCTTTCAGAGCCTTTAAACAGCAACCATAGAGAGGATTGGACTGGGTCTCAAAGTAGTTAATAATGGATATAGATTAGTTACACAATCAGAAAGCACTATTGGCACATTGTATTGTAAATCAGCATGATGGGCATCTATGGTGCGGTGCTAAGCCGAGCCGCCGGGAGCACCTGTGACCGCTGAATCCGCAAGCCCACAACTTAGCGCCCCACGCAAACACCCCACAACAACTTAATGCTACATCTAATAACGTAAAAAATACCCTTTTTATAAAATACCAACTGAGACTGCATTAGATTAGGGGAAATAATGAAAAAAATCGTTAACTTAATCACATGCTTTAGGATTTATTTATAGACTTACTGACATTGTTGTGGAAAAAAAACAGTTTTTTTCATATAGCATAGAGGACAAACGAGCAGTTGGACTACTTGATGTTAAGTAATCACCAACGCCCACATATAACCTCAACACCAGAGCTCTAGCAGATGCGATGCCGGCCTTTGTTATTAATCGAAATAAAGTATTGCCTGTATTCTATTTGGATAAACTATTTAACTGAAATTTCATTAAATATCGTAAACGCTTCCGACATACCGGGATGGTTGAGGAGTCCTTTGCCCAACAGTGGGACAACATAGGCTTAAAAAGACGCTTCTGACTGCTGCATTCCTTGCATAACCGTTGAACGTTGATCTGTAATAATGTTCATTAGTGACATATTTTAGTAAGATGATCTTATCTAGCCAACTATTATTACCAATCAGTTTAATTATAGTAAATTCCTCTCGAGTGTTTGTTAATTATATAATAATATCAATTAAATTTATGGGCACTGATGGCTTAGCGGAATACTCGATGTGATGTGACGGTACAGGTTCGACAGACTTCTAGCTACTGATATAGATTATAGATAGCTTTGAAAACTAGTTTTAAAATAAAAAAATGGCTTAGAAAAATAGGTTTAAATTGTCTCTTAATCGGGGGCATACAATACTTACAAAACAATTCGTATATGTAAAATAACTTTAGCATGACCGCACAACTGTGGAAGGTGAACTTATTTGCCCAATGATTATTGTCTTATTTACACTACGTAACGTAAGCGCACATTAATTCGGATTATTTACTTCGTTATGTTCAACAAAACCAGCAAGACACAAAAGATGTCGTTATTTATAAAAGACAAAGAAGAACACCCCAAAAACGGTTGCGTCAAAAGCGTGCAAATTAAAGGGCCAAATAAACGTCGTATCATCGTGTTTTTTCTTAAGAGAGTTGCATCTGAAACTGCGTTAAAATGATTTAACTTCCCCCAGATAGCGTTAGCTGCTCTTATTGAGCGCTGGCCCCGGGCCGAGGGCTAATAAACGCTTATCAACGCCCTCATTATCACACCCTTAACATCGCTTTAATGTCTTGCTCTTGAACAAAACATATTTAATCACATTTTTTGTCCGCGGCGGCGGGAACTTTTTTGAATTTCATAAATTCTTGGCGGGCGGGAAGTGAAGAGGTGTTCAAGATGAGCGCGGATAATAACTTTGTAATTAAACCGAGAGATTTTGACAAAAATACCGTAAAGGAGATATTCTTGGTAACAATTTTATTTGGATCGCAAATGATCGAAGCTATATTATCCTTTAGAGTTAAGTAAGAATAACTTTAGTTGCGTATTTCAAATTTGACTCTAGTTTCATAAGAAAATAAGTCAGTAGAGTGAAGTAGTAAGAGATAGTGGCATGCATTGCTACGGTATTTGGCCGGCACGACAGTGGAGTTAAGTGATAGCTATGCTGAGTATTACAGCGGTATCACTGTGCATATAATGCCGCGCGTTTTGTGCGGTTTGTGTATACCGGTGGTTGATTGGAGTTAGCCCTTTTATACTATAGAAAAAGAACTGTAAGCCACAAAAACTCTATACTCGATAGTTTACATTCTACACTGACATACCCACTTTACTTTATTTGACTATCCGACCAATGTTGTTGGTAACATGTGTGGCAAAAGGCTCGATGGTACCAAGACAAGATTTTGTAAAATGCGCAAATCGAGCAAAGTAATACGTAAGCGAAAAAAATCTCTCCAGTCCTGCCTGCCCAATTTAGCCGCAATGCGATACATGTCTCCGACTTCTTGTTTGCCTCCTTGTACTATAAAAAAAAAGTATGATACCTATACCATTTTACGGGTGTCAGTAAATTAACAAACTTCTATCACAGATCGTTTGGCCCCGTGTCAAAAAGTCAATGGACAATTGCCAGTTTGTAATAGATATAAAGGCCTGCGCAGTCGAGGAGTTTTTGTCCGCGGATTTTCGTCGGACCGAAAAATGTTTACAAAATACCGCGTACTTTTAATCCCTCGTTAGCGTTACTCGTTAGCGTTACTACATACTATTAGTGTTCTATTTTGGCGGACTAAAAATTCTGCGGACAAAAAATTCTGCGGACAAAAATCCCCCGATTGCGCAGGCTATAATACATATTACAATAAAAGTTTTGTTATTAATATCACATAGCCTTCGCGCTGAAGGCTCGCAAAGCGCTATCCTCCTCCTGCCCACTTGATCTTTTAAGCCCGCCTCTCGTTCCTTCGCGATACTAAATTACAATTTAACACGCCGTAAATTTCCGCCAACTATCCTCTGTTGACATCCACGACTTATGTACAGCAGGTTAATAAACCATAACCATATAAACACTACGAAATTTTGGACAATATTTGAGACGTTAATCTTTTTTTTTTTATGGTAAAGGGGGGCAAACGAGCAGTTGGAGCCATTTTCATTACTACCGACGCCCACAGACAACCGCATAGAGACTATACAAATGCGCTGCCCTCCTTTCTCCTCCCACCTCCATGGGCCATCAGCAAAGTTATATTAATAACGATTTCGCGTTCAACGAATTTCGATCTATGGGCGATCACTAATTAATTTAAATAGGCCTGTAATCTTAGGAGCCAAGAAATATTTTAACTTCCCATTAACCGCATGAGGCACGATAGCGGTACTTTATCGTGTTTCGACATACACCATGGTCGGCAGACACCCCAGTAGAGCTTGGCTGAATGCAGGAGTGCCACTACTTACAAAGTTCGTGAAGCGTGTTATGGAAATGATAATATCTATAGTATACTTATGAGATAGGAAATGTCAAACCGTTCCTATATTGTAGACGAATGGGTTTAGCGCGACGGGGAGTTTTTTTTTTTATATTATAGAAGGGCAAACGAGCAGTCGGAGCTTTTTGATGATGATTGCTAAAAATGATAGCTGAACGTTCCGATACCCCGATACAGGCCCACTGGGTAGCGATCTGTATCGGACGTATAACGTAGGATAAGGTTTTAGTGTTATATTATGATAGTTTTAGTTAAATAAGTTACTAACGTAGGATAAGAGTTAATGTTACTAACAAAAAAAAATATGGATAGTGTCTGAAATAGAAAGTTATTTATTTTATTTATTTATTAATTGCAGGTGCGTTGCCCTACTTCCTCCTTTCTCCTCCATTGGCCTCCGGATACTCATACACCACAATGAACACGTCAGCACAGTTCTACTCCGTCGTGTGAGCTGGAGGTACCTCCCCAGAGGTGGTTCTGCTCCGCACTGCAATATAGCATGGCAGTACTTCTAACTAAACATAGATGAAGAAAAGACAAACGTGGAGCAGAGGAACTACTACCCAAGTCATAAATTTTATTCTCGTCATTAAATTATGTTTCATGAAGTATTCAATATTATTTTTATATGTAAATTTCATTTTGTAATTAATTAATATTACTTTCATATTTCAGTGGCCGATTCATTACCACTTGGTTCAGCGGCAAAAAAATTGCTCATTTATACTAAAATAGCCTTAATTACTGCTGAATAGTTTAGCTTTCTGCTAGTAAAATAATTTTGATATACGGATCAGTATTTCAGATAGTTGGCAAACGAGCAAGCAAAGTCAAAACTTAAGTCTTCTTTATTACCTATATCTATAAAATAGAGTATTTAATTAATGGCTAGTGCATTGTTTAGTTAAATATACTATAATATATACACATGTTATAAAACGAAAAACACACGGTCTTTTATAATTTTATTGTAAGTTTTTTCAATTGAAACGCAAGCACATGTCATATACATTTCAACAAACACATCTGACTGAATCACAAGTACACATACCTATTTATGCTTGTAAAGAAGTAGCAGGTGTATGAGCCCCGCAGGATTTGTCAAGTATTCTTTTGAGCGCAGTCATCCCCTGTGTTTGAACTTAAAATTAAGAGTCAGGAAGCAAACAGTATCGTTGCAGGGAAAAAATAAAAGGGTGTCGCCGACAAAGTATCTCTCGTTACCGTTACACCGGTGATATCCAAAGCAACGGCGAAAGAACAAAATTGAATATTAAATGAAATAATTTATGCCATATTTATCATTTGCAAATGAACAGCTTCACCTTAATGAAACGTTTATTAAAATATTTCTAAATTTAGAACGTTCTTACGTTCTAAATTTAAAATAAATGTTGATAAAAAAAAATTATAAAAATGTAACCAGCGTTATAGCATCGTTATAGCATTTGTAATCACACATCACAAAATATGCGTTAGGGGCCAAATTAAAGTTTTTTTTTCATTTATTTGTGTTTATTTACTGTATTCATTATTATGGAATAAATCGAATATTCAGAATAAATATATACAACAATTCAGTACACAATTTGTGTAATCTATATAAAGCTGATAATTAAGCGTTAAAAATAATTCATGTTAGTGGTGAATTAACTGTGTATATTTGTAAACATACTTAATAAGCGTATTAATTAGACAACATTTGTTAATAAACTTTATTTTATGATATAATATAATAATGTCTGTAAATACTTTATAAACAGTTCATAGACACGAGTGATGAAAAATTGTTTATGAAACAAGTTGCTTCAAGTAGAGAGCAGAAAAAGAGACAGTGTTACGACTTACGGTAACCGTTTGTAAACTGTCTATAAACACATGTCACCAATGGATACCCGGCTTAAGTTCAAAAGCTAGGTATATACGGCAGTTAGGCTGCATACACATTAACGTGGAGCCGTAAATCACGCAGGATCACGCGCGGGCTATCAGTGACGCAGACCCGCGTCAACACCATCCAATGACACGTCACCGCCATAATGAATCACTGTTTACGTGTGCATGCTCCAAATATATTTAGCTATTAGTTTTATGCAAATTTATTGCCTAGATCTAAACATTCACAGGTAAAGCTGCAATTGGCAGCTGCAACAAAACAGATTAAAAAGGACATCTATCTTAATATAATGATTTAAATTTCTAAAACGAAAATTGAGATATCGATTATAATGGGAATTAATTAATTAATTAATTATTTAATTGCCAACCATACGTCTTAATTCGTAATACTGTTGGTATTCGCATGAGCGACAAAAAACAGAGGAATGAATGAATTTGAATGCACGGGTTTATTTATTATCTAGTAAAAGAGAAAGCACAACTTTTTTAAATATAAACTGCAACTAACCCCGGGTACACGTGTAAGCGTAAAGTTTTTATACGAACAAATAACCAAATATTTTCTATTATAACAACAAGAAAGTAGAAACATAACAGATCTGCTACTACTTACTACGTACCTATATCATCTCCTACGTCAAGCATTCTACGTAGCATTGCTACGTCGGCGTAGCAGATGCATGACATTATTAATTCTGAAAGTGTATATTTATTCATTACTAGCTTTTACCCGCGGCTTCGCTCGCGTCTGTATTTCTTTTAATAAAAAGTATCCTAATCTCTATATAATACCTCTGAAAATACGTACGTATAAGTATACAAAGTGGACCATGGACAGTAAAATCGCAGGAAAAGAGCAAGTATAGGAATTGTCACTTTTCGGCCGAGTTTATTTATTCATATAAGCTAGTGGCGTATCTCGGTCGTACCGGGACAATGAGGCTTCAATGAAGCCGGACACTACTACTTCATACTCCTATGAATATTTCACGCCAAAACTACTTAAGTTTTGGCGTGAAAGCTTACGAAAAACAAACAAACTTACATTCACATTTATAATATTAGTACGCATTTATATTAGTGGGTTAATTATGTTAATGTTTCTAACATTCTATACAATATTGTGTAGCTTTTTATAAAATAAGCTAAACAATGATACCACGGTGGACCTGCTTACATCACTTAAAAATATATTAAAAAGTTAAATAAAACATTGGGCAGGTGAAGGTGAGGACGGGGGGAGGAGGGATCTTCGTTAAGGTTTAATTAAATCGTCCTCGGCGGCCTCTCGCGTTTTAATTCCACCGTTATTAACGCTGTTAAAAACTGAGCAGCCAGAACAGAGACGCTATAGAGTCTTCTTGTAGTTATTTTTTTTCACCATGTAATTATGTTAACTAACTTTTAAGTGTAATTATGCAAGTGTGGAATATTGTGCCCAGAAATACACACAATGTTGAAAACTAAATTAAATGTTCATCAATAATATATGCATGATAGACTTGCAAACTAGGATAGATCCACTAGGAGACCCTTACTGGTCAAAAACTTGTACATAAGGTCCTTGTTTTATTTGGTTGAAGACATGTGTCTTCTAAGTACAACCAAATAAAACAAGGAGGTTTCAATTGATTATATAGCAGTGGCAACAGACCAGCGTTAAGTTCGTTTGATGATAAGTAATAGCAAGAATAAAATATATATTGACGTGCAAGCTAAATTCAGATGCAACGAAAAATATCTACAAAGATCACTATCACTTTTTTTACATAACATCCAATCCCATCTACTTCTTCAAGACGGTCAAGAAACTATGTAGTCACATTTTCTAAAGAGGTCCTAATGATAAGACCACGAAGTATTTAATACTTCCCTTATTGCTTTATAAAAAAAATATTTGTCTTGAATTTCATTTTTTTTATTAAAAATAACAACGTCGGGAAGTATTGCGTAGTAAGCGAAACCGGTGAATGCCACGTTCACAAACTAATCAAGTTGAAAAAAAATGGAAATAAATGGTCACGTAGGAAAAAAAAACGACTCCACGCCTCCACATTCAGGGCTGGCAGATGAGTGGCCGCGGTCTTTCCGCAGAACACGATAAGACGGCACTCAACCTATCCCACCCCGCAATCTGCACTGTATCCTACCGACTGTTTGGATTTTAATATTACACTTAAGTGTTGCTACTAAAGACGTCCCTCGCTAAGTGCTAATTTGTCCAAACTTCACTAACCGTTTACAACATTGCTGTCTTTGTAGAATACTTGTGATATTAAACGCATCTGTTTTACTTGAAACTCGTTTCAAAGACGCGTTTTTCAATTCAACGTTTGAATGTGTGAATTATACAACATAATTACTCTTCTTTTTTTACGATCATCATCTTACGACATAGTGTTTATTTTAGCCTTATTTTAGGGCTCTATTTCTTTTATTATTGTATAGAGAGGCCAAAAAAGAATCTGAGTTCTTCCGAGACTGTCAGACGCGGATTGCTTAAACATCGGCATAAGCAGAGGGTAAGGCGTCTGCTCCCCATCCCTTTGACATTAAGGGCATAAAGGGCTACTACCGCGACGAGTATAAATCTACTACAACGAGTAGGAACTTAAAATAAAATAGAATAAAATGTATTAATATTACAAACAATACTTACTTACTTACTTACTTACTCCGCTGGCTCAGTGACCCGAAGTGAGTCTTGGCATCCGACAAGAGAGTGCGCCACTTTTCTACAACGCCAATATTACAAACAATACAATAATTAATTTTATATAAAATCTAGACAATAAAGAAATATAAATAGAAATACAAAAACAAATAGGTAATAAATGCATATAACCGACAACATTATCTATATTTAAATAACATCAACCAAAAGTTTTAAAAAAAATTAAATTTAACACACTAAAATATTTAATTTAAATTAATAAAAATATGATCAATGAGAAAAGAATAGAGTATTATGAGTGGGCAAACAAGTTGACCTACCCTCGTGGTGTCAGACCTACCCTCGTGGTGTCATAGTGAACGGACGTGTTACAAGTTAACAGAACATTTAAATTCTTAAAACAGTCGAAAAAGTGTTTATTTTTAAATACAGAACTTGCTTGCATAAACTTTTATAAAAAAACAGTGAAACTGTGCTAAAATATATAGTGAAGAACATTCCAACATAATCAAATTTTTAAAATAACAATTTAAACTTTGGGCTCATTAGTAAACATTTACTGAGAGGTCTTGGTAAACTGGACGGAATGCAAAAGTGTACTAACTTGTCGATAGGCGTCCATTTAACCTGACCCCTGTTATTCATTATAGTCCGGTCAATTTAGACATAAAAAAGTGCTAAAATAACAAAATAATTCCCGGAAAGCCAAATTTTGGTGGAGACCTATAGTTTGCCATTACAAATCAAGTTTTAAAAGTCCCCATCGATCCTATGTGTGCTTAAAAAGTTATTCGAGGTCAAAGGTCAAAATTTGAGGCTTTTTGGATTTTGCTTGAAAACGGTAAGTTTTTTCAAAAAAAACTTTAAACCAAAGTTGTAGATCTTAAAATTATCTACAAACATGGTATCAATGATTTTTTTCTAACAGTTACCATTCCTTAAAATATCGCGATTCTAAGAGTCATATAATAGTCATATGTTAGTCATATAATAGTCATATGTTTCACATAGCGGATGTGGGTCCTCGTAACACTACGGACAATAGAATAGCCCGATGTTTTTCAAGCCGTGCATAGAGGAAATTCAGTTAGGGACTGGCTACCATTTGAATAAATGTTTTTAGGATAGTATAATATCTATAAAAGAGACAATTGACCGGACTATTAATATAGATACATACTTTGTTGTAACGTACTGTATACCTGGTAAACTGCGACGATGCCCCTCAAGCGCACACCCCCCGCGTCACCTGTACCGACGACGCCGACATTGACTGTGAATGAAGATGTATTGCGCCCCGCTGTGCCCGAGTTCTCTGCGACATCGTTGCAACAATGTATGTCCGCGCCTGACTTATCATTGTTGGAAACAAATGTTACGGAACGAAAAAAGAGGAAGATTGGCGGTGTGGAGCGTCATTCCAACCCATTAACTATGAGTGCCTTTTCTACTTTCTCTAAACAACAAGAGAACCGTTTCGAGGACTTACTACTGAAAATAAACAACATCATACAACAAAACACAGAACTTAAACAAAGCGTGGAAGTAATGTCGAGCAAATATGATGTAATGTTGTCTCGTATTAGCCATTTAGAGACTGAGCGTAAAGAAGATAAAATCCATATCCTGCGGCTTGAAGAGAAGATTGACCAACTTGAGCGTAACACATGTGCGTCGGTGATTGATCTGAAAAACGTGCCAAAAACAAATGGAGAGACTAAAAACCAGTTACGTGATATGGTTGTATGTATGGGAAAGACCCTTGATATGGAGATCAACCACTCAGATATTCGTGACATTTACAGAATTAAAACAAAAGACAACATGAACCCAATAAGAATTAACTTCAACACTGTAATTGTAAAGGACAATATTTTTTCAGGCATTAAAAAATTTAATAAACAGAAAGACACCAAGAATAAATTAAATACCACCCATCTAAATCTTCAATGCCCAGTACAACCGGTATATGTATCTGAGAATCTAACACAGAAATCTCAACGATTATATTACTTGGCGAGGCAGCTTCAGAAGGCTCACAATTTTAAATTTTGTTGGACCTCTCATGGATTTGTATACATGCGAAGACGAGAAGAAGACATTCAAATACGTATTATCACCGAGGCAGACTTAGATAAACTTAGATTGACGGATTGACTAGTTTCGCAATTCTTTAACAATGTTGGCTATGGTTATTTGTTACTTTTGTTTTTGCATGATATTCATTATCTTATATTAAGAAAATACTTACTTACCATAAATTATATAATGAAAAATTTTAACATCTACACGATTTTATACAAAACTCTCAACTGTTATCTTAGATATTTAATAAACATACATTTTACACATTACACATACATCACACTTTACTGTCCATCAATAATATTCACAAATATTCACTTCACTTCACAAAAAATAATAACCTCACACATATAAACGAAAAATAAATATTTACTTGCAATATAATTATATAGAACGACTACTTTACGAGTCTACACATTTATTAACACGAAAGAAGGATAAATATTTCACTAGTAAATTGTACTTTTTTACGTATAAACTGACAAAATTGAATCACTTACCAATAATGCGCATTTATGTTACAAAAAACAACAATGTTGTGACACAAGTGTATAAATTTAAAATTCAATTTTAGTAGGAATAAAATTGGAGATGAAGTAGATGAAACAGGACAAGTTGACTGCTATACTTTAAATAATACAAGCCTTTGCTCTCATCTTATAGAATATACCTACCGTTGATGACCACTTTCTCGTAATACTTTGTGTAAATATTAGAAGTATTAATAGCAATTTTGATTTATTTTTGGCTTTTGTTTATGCACTTAATGTTTCGGTGGACATTTTCATTTTGACGGAGTGTTGGACTAATGAAAACAATCCTCCACCGAATTTACACGGATACAATATGTACTGGACGCTAAAGACTTTAAACCAAAATGAGGGTGTAGTTGTGTTTGTTCAAAGTGAAATAGAGGCATCATAGACTTAATAAAATAAGTCTATGAGAGGCATACGTTAGCGAGCCTGAATTTACAGAAGGAAACTGTCTTGTTGTCACTATTAAGCCCCAATATACGTTAATATGTACCTATCGACCTCCTTGTTTTCGTAATGTAAATCTATATTTGGAATCACTAGACAATGTGTTGAGTACAATCTCAACTAACAGTGTTATCCTTGCAGGTGATGTTAATATAAATATTATGCCTGATGATCTGACTAGCTCAGCACAGAATTATTTAGATCTAATGGCAACATACGGATTGAAACAAGGAATTAATAAGCCAACGCGAATTGATACCTGTATTGATCACTTCATGATTAAATCCTCTGCCAATTGCAAAACTGTAGTGTTTGAACAGGCTCTTACTGATCACTCACCTATTATGCTATACATTAAGAAAGCAACTGTCGCAAAAGCAATAGGGAATATGCGTATGATTCAAATAATGATATTTTTTTTTATATGTCAAGTCTTTTCCTGTAGATGTGCGTACGTATTAATATTTTTTTGTATAATTTTGTTTTCAATCAGAAAATAATTATTGAAAAGTGCAAAAATTATGCGGGAAGATTGAATTAGGTGAAACGCACGCCATTGGTCGGAACGAATTGTGACGTCAAAGTTCATAAATAACATCATTGTTCACGAGCATTGGAGCATTGCCATTGGTGGTTGTTATGATGCGTGACGTCATGTCAGCGCGGCAAAATGGCGATCGTTTAAAAAGCTGTTATCGGCCTACTAATTTGAAACATTTTTTTTGAACTTAATATTGTTTTTTCAGCGCTGATATTTTTTTTACATTAATGTAATTATGTAAATTATCATTTAAAAATATATAAAAAATACATGCATATTCCCTATTATGCACAATTATAAACTATAAATAAATTACAACTTAATCAAAGAACAACTTACTGGATTAACATGGACTGAATTTTATAAAGCCGTTGACTGTAACATTGCAGCCGAAATAATAACATCAACACTGCTCAATATCGTCACTAAAAATACAACTTTATTAAAAATCCCAAATAAATACAGACCATTGAAACCTTGGATTACGGAGGGAATAGTTAAAAGTATAAGGAAAAGAGATAAAATGCATAGAAAAGCTAAAATGTCACCCAACAACATAGAACTCCATCAAAAATACACTAAATATAGAAACTTATGTAATAACACTATAAAAAACCTAAAAATAAGATATTATCAAGAAAAATTAATTAAGAGTAAGGGCAAAATAAAGGAAACCTGGCAAGTGATTAAAGAAATCTGTAATATTAGCTGTAACAGGGTTCCTGTTGATGAATTACTGGAGATCGCTGAAACAAAAAAGGCTTCTCTTAACAAAGTAAATGAATACTTCACGACAATTGGAGGTAATTTGTCTAGTCAGCTTTTAACAAAAATGAACACAAATGAACACAATTTGTCACGTCAAGCCAAAAGTGACAAGACACCATTGCAATCCATGCAATTTGAACCTACAGACCCACACGAAGTCCGTGGGATAGTTTTAGGACTAAAAACACACAGTGCACCAGGATGGGACAAAATCACATCCAATATTTTGAAACAGAACATTACCTCACTTGCCTTACCTATAGCCCATCTGTGTAACCTTAGTCTGGAAACAGGTGTTTTCCCGACAATTTTTAAACAAGGTGTGGTGTGTCCAATTTTTAAAACAGGTGATAAGAGTGAACCGTCAAACTACAGACCCATCTCTTTACTCACTACATACGTCTAAAATATTAGAAAAAATCGTTAATAAAAGACTGATGAGATATATAGAAAAAACCAATTTCTTAACGAATCACAATACGGATTTAGGCATAATAGGTCGACAGAAGATGCAGTCTTGAAATTAACTACAAATATAACGACAAAACTAGATAAAGGAGACAAGTGTCTAGCCGTCTTCTTGGACCTGCAAAAAGCGTTCGACACTGTGTCAATTTTAATACTATTAACACGCTTGGAAAATATTGGCATAAAAGGGGTGATCTTGAAATGGTTTGAGGAATATCTTAGCAAAAGAACACAGCGTGTAAGAGTAGCTGGGACGGAAAGTGATGACTCTATTTGTCAATACGGCGTTCCTCAAGGGAGCACGCTCGGACCAACGCTGTTTCTCATTTATATAAATGAGCTTCACAGCGTGACCGCTATGGCTGACCTTGACCTGGTAATGTTTGCTGATGATACTGTACTTTTGTTTCATGGAAGTAATTGGGACATCGTACTAAATAAAGCCGAACAAGGACTGGGGAAAGTGACAGCATGGTTAGAAAACAGCCTTTTGTCCCTAAATACTAGTAAGACAAAATACTTATGTTTTAGTAAAACAGTTACAGGAAGACCTGCAACGGACTTCGAAGTAAAAATACAAACTAACTGTGACTGCGCTGCACTTTCTCAAGTTTCCTCTATAAAATATCTCGGAGTCATAGTAGACAACTTACTTACCTGGAAATTACACATTAGCTCATTGACGTCTAGAATTAGAAAGCTTATATACATATTTAAAAACTTGCGTATAGTAGCTGATACAAAACTTCTTATACAAACGTATCAAGCTTTAGGGGAATGCCTAGTAAGATACTGTATCTGCGCATGGGGTGGCGCGAGCAAAACTATTATAATAACCGCAGAAAGAGCGCAACGCGCCATCCTTAAAGTGCTCCTTTCCTTACCGTACCGACACCCAACAACTTCAGTTTATGAAAAAACTGGTGTATTATCTGTAAGAAAAATGTATTTCTACGAAATATTAAGAAGGTACCACAAAACACACGTACCAAGCTTACCTAAACAAACTAGAAGAGTAGTGCGCTATCCTGTTCCTCACTGCAAAACAACCTTTGGACAAAGGAAC
>LUGF01002404.1:121103-138308 GCA_001625245.1 Calycopis cecrops
GCAAAAGTGTATTAAATATCGCGGAGAATTCTTTGAAAAACAATAAATGGTAATAATCTATAATATTGTCTATACTTATTTCAAACGACAAAACTTAAAAGGCAGCCCTCGTAAGTACCTACTGCAGTGACGAAATAGAAAACTATTAGTGTTGTAAAATATAAATTTTCTAAATACTTTCATTATATAAATTATTTATTTAATTAAAAACAAAAATACCTAAAAGTAAAAGAACATAATTTATTATATACTATAAAACAACTTTTGTGTAGGTAATAATTAAACTAAGTATTAGACGAATTATTATAGAAGTACGTTAATGTTTTACTTAGCTATTCGTTAATTATTGATCCTTTTTTATTTCAGTTTTCCGAATAAACAATATTTATTATGTAAGTAAAATTAATAAAACTGACAGTAAAAATATAACATTGTAGCCTATTCAAATTCCAATAAAAAATAAATTACATTCTTAAAAAATGTTTTGGGTTTGCCAGAATGGTTTGCAATCTTTGTTATTTACTAAAATACAAATCGACGAAAGTTAAAGACGTGCAATCTGTGGTCTGTGGATTGTGAGCTGTCATTTGTCAAAGTTGCGTGGTCTTTGAGTTTTGACTGATGAAATAGAGCAAAGTGAATCTGAATAGTTGATGTTTCGGTATGCATGATGCACAATATTCATATTATATGCTCATGTTACGTCTGGACATGCGATCACCGTAATATCAACTACTGTTGTAATCTAATTGCTACCATACTTTTCATATATTTTCTCAGTGCTGTGAAAAAATGTAAAATGGGTTCATGACTTGAAGCACGCACTTTTCGGACATTTGACTATTAAAAAAATATATTGACCCAATAGCTATAATGGCTGGAAATACATTACCTGAAAAAGTGTCACAGATATATTACACATACGGATTATTTTGTTCCTCATATCCAGCGACCGCTATAACTCTCTCACTTTCTGTTGTGTTATTGTGTTGGTAAGTGACAGCTCTCTCATCGGTTGGAATTTCCTAGCGCCTGATATGCGCAATAGGTGGTGTTAAAGAAAATTATTTTTAAAATAAATTGTTTCTTTCAGTTATCCCTTGCTTAATGTCCCATTACCTGGAAATATACCGACTGTCATAAACTTTCCTCTATTTATGAATAATGAACAAAACATTGCTAAGGACTGCAGTTTAAATAACTGTTTACCAAAAGGTAAGAATGAGCAAATTAAATGAATACCGAAACAAATAAGTTTAATATAAAGTCATAGTCAAAGTCATAAAAATGATAGTTTATTCAAATTAACTAAACATTTTATAACATACATATCCAATTTTGTATGTATGATAACCTTTTTTTCACTCACAAAACCGAACAAATATGTTTTGATGAAATTCAACTGTTTAATATTGAAAGATGCTATTAGCTGAAATGAAACTCTTTCCTGGACAATAATTAAAAACACTAGTCCTAAATTAAATTTTTGATACTTTCTTTTTTAGGTTACCCATTCCATATGGAAGTGTTACAGAACGAGACACAAAAACTTCCACATGTCTGGGTAAAAGATAAGCCACTGCTCTATGTACACCAGATAATAATGAGGATAGGTATGTAATATTAAAAAATGTCTTATTTTTTAAGGACAAATACAGATGGATATATGGTACGGATTGGTATAATGCTTGTAATCGTAGTAGAAGTAGGTAACATGTGTTGAGGTAGGTGTGAAAAAAATATTCAGATTTGCCACATTTCGAAGATAAGACTAGAAAGAATATAAACGGGTAATGGTAGTAGCTAACATAGCTAATTCTTATAAGAGCAAAAACAAGGGTTTATACTTTCCCACTATTTCATTGATTCATATAGTTACATGGGTATACCTAGACTATGGAATTTAAATCACAGGAATATGGAAAATAATAACAAATGTTTATATCTTTCTGACACTAGCTATCTTGGTGCTATGACATTTTTTATTTTTATGCCAAATGTCTAATCTTCCATATATTAGTCATTTATATGCTAAAATATCAAATAAATTTACATAATTTTTTTAATGCAAAAATACTAATCTTTTTACTTTTTTTAATTTATCATATTAGATATTAAAATAATACTATGCTTTCAAATTTATTTTAGGTGTTTCACCATGGAACAGCAATTTAAAAATGTGGGATGCATTTCGTGCACCATTGCAAGAGGTTTTTCGTTTGTTGGAAACAGTCCGGAACCATGAAGATCCTCATTCGTAAGTTACTCTTAAATATTTTTTTTGTTGTTACTAAAACTTTCTTGATGATGGTGATCATGAGTGCTTCTTATTTTATATTCAATATCACATGAACAAAGTCTAGTAATTAGTTTTCCTTATTTCATAATCTAAGTATCTTATCTGTCAATAAAGCCACTAATGAATTAATTATTCACATTACTTTTTTTAATATACTGGATATGAGAGAAAATAATATGGAAAAGATATTATTACAATTAGTAGGATGTAGGATTCGCAGTTACAAGCTTGACTTCTTTTTCCACCATGTAAGGCAAATAGCGTGAGGTGTGTATCTTGTTAACAAAAAAATATTATATTTTGACATTCATGTGATGATGATGTCATCTACCTTTTTTATGCCATTCTATCTTATATTCTTTTTCCCTTCTATAATATATAACTACTAGCAGTGCCCTGCGGTTTCACCTGCGTTTAATTTCTAAGAAATCCATATAAACTTCAACACGCTATTTCACCCCCTTTGGGGTTGAATTTTTAAAAATCCTTTTTTAGAGGATGCCTACGTCGTAACATCTACCTGGATGCCAAATTTCAGCTTGTTTCGTCTAGTGGTTTGGGCTGTGCGTTGATAGCTGGCTATGTCCCGTTTGAGTTTTATATATATAGATGATTAGTTTTAAGACATTCTACAAAAAAATATTTTATTAATTAAGAAATAGATATGTCCATGGCGAATTCATGAAGTTGTGTACCTATTTATTGTGTTTGCTACAGAGTCGAGTTAAACTATTACGGGATTCGAAAAAAATCTAGTCAGCGTCGCTTAATAGTCACATAGACAACAGACCCTATAGGCTAGATTTTTCGTCTGTAGCAGGGCTCATTTAAGCTATAGCTACATTTGCTACATGGTTGGCACTGGTATAATAATAAAATCATCATCATTTAAGGCTTGTCATGCCATTCTTAATTTTCTCCACCAGGGTCATTATCTGGTCGGTAAAACTGTGTTTTTCTTCCTCTTGTCATGCTTTCCTTCTATTTTCCTTCTAAGAATACTACTAAACAAAAAAAATAAGTTGCAAAATTTTTTTATAATATAAATAAGTTAATTATGGTTTACTATGCGAGTTTTTTAAATTTTTCATAAATTCATGCTATTAAGCGAATTCTATGTTTATTTTAATATATACCACTAGGTATGTATATTTTACATAAAGCAAAAGTAAACATTAATATACAAATGTGACCATGCTGACTGCTACAAATATATTTTGATTATTTTTAAAACCACATGCAAATTAAAATATGATAACATGTACCTGATGCGTTGGCCTATTGCGAAAGATCAAATTTTAATGTTGATGCAGTTTTCAGTGGTATCTAATAAAACATTGACAATTGAAATACTATAGACTGTGGTCTGTGATGATGGACACTTGAATAACAAAATCAAACAGCCGCAGTTTATGTGACGAAGTTATTTAATATTAGCTTGGCCCTGCGGTTTGACCTGCGTGTGTTTCGATCACGATTGATTACTATATACTTAACGATTTATTCTCAAAGCTACAGAATATACAGAAATGTTCATCAAACTCAGCTTCAGCTGTTTCGAAGGTCTTTAATAATAAAGGACACAAACACCGACAATTTTCGCCATTTTGGCGCTTTTGATAATGTTGCAGCTTTACTCTGTAATGTACTTTGACAGTCGCGGGTTCGAATCCCGTGTAAAACACGGTTGATTACAAAAATGTATTTATTAATTTTTAATTTTTTATGATATAGGGGGAAAAGAGGAGTTGGAGCCATTCTCATGATTACCGACGCCCATATACATCCGCATAGAGGCTGTACAGATGCACTGCCCACCCTTCTCCTTCCACTTCCATGGGCCACCGGCTACTTACACACCGCACGAAACGCGATAGCACTGCTGTCACTTTACGCCGGTCACGTGTAAGCGAGAGGTACCTCCCCGGTCGTTGCTTGGCTGCATGCAAGCATGCAGTGTAGCACTACCTCTTACATTTTTTTACTAAAAAAAAATAAAAAAATTTAAACAAGTCATTTTCTATATGTAGCTGGCTGATACCTTAAATTAAGTCCTTACATTTTGATTATTCTTACTAGTTGTGTCTCGTATGTATATTTCTTATCTTTAATGTCAACATCGGAAATGCTTTTAAAAAAACAATTACAAATTTCTGTTATCATATCAATATTTAATTAAGCATTGGAGTTGACTCATAGTCCAAAACCACATTGTTATACTTTCATTAATATTTAGACATTTGCATCATAAAATTGTCTAAACTTAAATTAATGTTTACATTGATACATATAAATTATTCTAAGCTTTTACGATTTGTATTCATATTTATATACTGTAAACGGAGTAGATTCTACTGGTGACCACGGCCTTTATATACGGCCGAAATGTCGAGAGTCTAGGTAAATACTTCGATTAAAATAGTACGCGATTAAGTCCCATTTACAGTATATAAATATTGATGCATGTATAAACTACATTAAATAATACATTTTATACAAAATAAGAGCGTAAAAAGTATATGATAATGGAATAAAATATAAGCTAATGGCATTTTCATCAGGAATATATTCACTATTTCGTCATTATTATTCATGGTCGTTTTGCATTGTAAAAATATTGTTTATATACACCATCTGTTATTTTAAGATACTTAAATGGGAAATCCATTTAAGTAACGTTTATAAAGATATCTAATATTTATACGTCGTTTCGTACTCACACTGTGAATAGTATAGATATTAGGTAACTTTATAAATGGTGAAATATCTTAAAATAACAGTTATCATTATGTTGTAACTATCGCTAGCATTAGTATAAACAAAGCTGTAATGTCCATTGTTGGAGAGTTAACATGTAAGATTGTAATATTGTTCTCATCATCTTATCATGTCATTTGTACACAACAATAGGGTTTGTGTGTAGTGTGCTATGTTGGTGTCATTAACCTCAAATACGTGTTCATTTCATCTCGACAGTTGTACTGCTCCTTTTTCTTAGATTCTAGGAAACGAAGCAATAAGCAGTTTCCTTACTACTGACATCTAATTTGATAAAGATAAATTACATAGATGTAAGTAGTTGGTGTGTTTATATTTTAAAAGTCAATCAGCTTTATGCATCTTTCCAAACTTAGCCCACTTAAAAATCCTTAGACACTTTTTTGATATTCTTGTCTTTTCCCTGCCCCTTTTTTTGGGTTTTGGCTGCCCAGCCCCGTCTTTGTGTAAAATAATTATAATCGCTATGTATGGATAATTGCTAGACGATAAGACCTTTGTCACCAAACAATGCTGACATCAATTAATTCCATAACACATTGAACTATTTTATCAAAAACAATTTCTACTCTTTTCCTACATAATTAAACATCAATAATTTTTTTCGTTAATGAGTTTTACGATAGTTATTATAATGAAGGCCAACTTGTTAGCAATAGCTGTACCTTCGTCCTGAGCAAATATGTCAACTAAGATTTCTTTTTCAAGGGATTTGTTACGAGAATTTCATTGACAGTAATTAATTATTATACCTACCAGAAAAACTTAACCTACGGTGTATCTCCTCGTATTCCTAATGTGTGGTATTTACAGTATTGGATGAATCCTTAATAAAAGAAATCAACTTCCGCTGTATGAAAAAAATTAAAGGCATAAATTATTGAGAAACGTGTTTAAGCTCAGATTAACAAAATCTGTGTAACGCTTTACAGCGCTTACTTCTGCACCATTAACTTGAGAATTTCTTATTAAGGAGCAAACTCCAGTTCATAGGTTTTTAGGGTTTCGTACCTAAAAGGTAAACGGAACCCTATTACTAAGCCTCTGCTGTCCGTCCGTCTGTCACCAGGCTGTATCTCATAAACCGTGGTAGCTAGAAGGTTGAAATTTTCACAACTTATGTATTTGCTTTGCCGCTATAATAACAAATACTAAAAATAAAAAAAAATAAACCCAAGTGTCTAATTTTTTTTTATTTTTAGTATTTGTGCTGGGTGCCCATACAATAATGGTACGGAACCCTTCGTGTGCGAGTCCGACTCGCACTTGGCCAGTTTTTTTTTTAAGATTTGCAACACAATTGGTAGTTCACATAGTAGGCATACCAAGCATTTTACGTCGCGGGTTTCTTTTTACTTGTCGCATTACAAAATGGATATTTCGTTCGTTGTGTACGTATCTTATGTCCTGCCGCAACTCGACACTGGCTGGGGGTTATAAGTGATGTGGTTAGTCCACATATTTGAATTACTAGCGCTTGCCTGCGATTTCGCTTGAACGCACGTGTTTTTGAACACATTTGCAATACGCTTCCAGCAATAATGATACCTACAATAATTTTTATTTCTAAAATAGTCAACTACAGATTCTCCATCTCAAATTAGCCAATCAAAGAACAGTCAGTCGTTTTACGTGATTGAGTAACAAACATCCAACTATTCATACACATTTTCATATTTGTAATTTTAATAGGACTACAAATTTTTGGAAGTATTAACGTTATATAAATCGATGAACGCCGGTTCCACACACGAATAAAGGTCACTAATCGTTTGGTTTGTGACGCAATTGGTCACCGCACACTTATCAACTCGGAAAGGGCTCGTAACTGTATCACTTTGAACGGTTCAGCATTTTTTGTATAAAACTCCACACTGAAACGCACATTCATTGGAAACGTAACGTAATCGTATCGCCTTCTCTTTTCGAAGCGAGGCGTTTACGTTCCCTTTCCCAGTTGATAAGTGTGCTGTGACCATATATCCTTCTACAACCCCATCGGTCGATGCGTCCATGAACTGTTTTCTTATGACGTTATCGAATAATTATCTTCCGCAAACCGAAATTACAGATAACCATTTTTTTTATTTAACATCACCTATAAACTCAAAACAACCAAGTTACAGTAACAATTTTATATGCCCAATGACTGTTTCTAATTACAGTTATGTCCGGTTAGTTTACCATGAGAATAAGTTAATGTAATTTAAAAAAAAATGCCTACACTACCTTAATCGTGCGAAACGCAATTGTTTTCTTACAAATTATATCAGCAGGTAGGTATGTGGATAGCTTAATGCTGTAGATTGCGTGCTCGGCGTTAAATTCCGACATATATAAGGAATAGTGATGATACGCCTCGTGCGAGATTGGAAAGCAAGTATGCATTTGTCTAGCTGCCGATTCAGCATGATGCAACACAATATTTTATATACATTAGCACTATTATTAGCCCATGGATTTACTGAGTATGCTAATATCCCCGTCATCAGTATACAGTAAAGATTTTCTATATTTTTTTATAGTATAAGAGGACATACGAGCAGCCGGAACCAATTTCTTGACTACTGACGATCATAGACATCCGCATAGCTGTGCATCAGAAGGGGGAGGAGGAAGTGGGGCGATGCATAAACAGATGCATCGCCCCACTTCCTCCTCCCCCTCCATGTGCCAGCGGCTATCCCCCTAACGTAAAACGGGCAAGGGCTTAAGAGTGATTAGTCCACAAATTTAATTTACTAGTACTTGCCCGTGAATTCGCTCGGATAAGCCAGATTAAGCTAGCTCGAGGTCTGTAGTAAATACTGTTCACTTGATTTACTATCATTTTGAACGATAAGGTCAGAAAGATTTCTATAGGCCCTGTAGACAGTTAGGGTAGGCTCTTTTTGAAAACGTAGATTCGGAGCTTCTCCCCACATTGCACCTGCAGCGATTACACTGACATGGTCAAGATGCACTGATACGCGTAGTGTGGTCAATTGTAGGTGAGTGGAGGGCTTAGATTAGTGCCCGATACGCACTACGCACCGTAAGGGCACTCCACTCGGTCTTCGAACCAGGGGTAGTCCCATTGCATGGTCGCCCCCTGTTGCTAAGAGATCCTTTATCACCTTTCATCATAAGCGGCTGAGGGCTTCAGTGAGGTTTTAGTAGGGTAGGGTTGTCTGATATAAAAATCCGTCCCCACATTGGGTTGGCAACCCACCCAGGGAGTTTCAATGCGGCGTGGATGCTTACCTCACCAAAAATATGCAGCGTGGCGCTACCCTCTACTTAAAGTAAACCGATAAAACCTGATTAGGATGATACCAAAGTCGTACGATGCCAAACGACGGCTTAGTAATGTAAGTGATGTCACTACGGCATTCTGTTGTAGATGTCGACGCCATGCTCAAGCCTACACCTGTAGACTAAGCTGATAAAATTCTAATTAATTATGGCTATAGTAAGCCGCTTAACGTGTATTTATAAAGCAAGTGTAAATATTGATATGAATCATCTAGTAATACTCTCAGACATATTTGCATTAATTACTGACATTAAATATGTGCATATGAAAATTTATGAAGACATACCGTGACCATACATTAAAAGGTACCACGCTGCATGCAGCTGAATTGGGCCGGCACGACCGGGGAGGTAGCTCGCTTACACGATACCGGTTTTTTTTTTAGGTAGAACTATGCTTGGGCTGAAAGCCAGTGCAGCTTCATCGATATCAGTGGCGAGCACCCTGGGGTTAGCTCAAGCCACTGTATTTGTGGTCGATGGGGGGCAGACCACCCCTTCTTTCCCAGCTACTGGGAGAAGGCAAACCGGACTATTGCGATTAATAGGTTATACTATTATTATCTTGGCCGAGGAAGGATACCGGTGTTGTCGCGTTTCGTGCGTTGTGTAAGGCCCATAGAAGGGGAAGGCGGAAGACGGGCAGCGTATCTGTGTAACCACTGGAAAGTCGGGAGTCATGACAAAAGGGCTCTGACTGATCGTTTACCCCCTTTTCTATAAAAAAAATCGATTTGTTGAGCCGTTGTCCGAAGGTGGTGTCCAGAGTAATAGGTACCGGCGTGACGCCGTGTTTTGTATGACGAGTTTAATGTACTTGGAGAAAATAAGACTTGTATGTATGATAGTGATCGCACTCTGGTCTCCTTGTCTACCTCGCAAGGAATTTGATACGTAGATGTCCTGTTGTTATTACAAAAATGTAGAAAATTCTAAATGAGGTACTACGGGGAGGTTCGTTTCTCTTCTAGGTTTTGTTCAACACTTAATGTGATGGTTGTATACTAGTATGTCGGTTGTGTCCCTCCGAATGGCCCGTTGAAAAGGAAATATAAGGGCAAAGCTTTGGCATTTTCGCTTGGATGTGTAAATTTAAACGACTGTCACTATTACTATACTCATGTAGGTTCTTGATTTCTACAAGTGTTAATGTGAGTGGAAGGAATTTAGCGTCATTTTGCAAAAATACTTTTATCCAAGTGGTGGTCTTGCAAGGAGCGTGACCTTCCATGGTCTACCCAATGAAATTAAATGTAAATTTCAATCAAATGAATGTAAGGAGTATGAAATATTAATTATGTACATAATAATGCATAACATGTCTACATGTAACATGTGAAACTAAAGATTAATTCCCCACCAAATCGTCATGTTCATACGTATATAGGTATATTTTAATGTAGTTTCGGAGTGACCGCCCACATGTCCTTGGCATCGCAATTACGTCAAGAATTGTCTGCGATGATTTGATCAAATTGTTCGAGATGAGTGGGACGTAATGCGGTGAGCGATTTAAGGCACCGCTGTTCGGTTTTTTATTATTATTGATGTAGTAAGAGGTAGTGACGTGTATTCTCAAAAGTGGGCTTGCACGTCCTGGGAGGTACCTCTCGCTCGAACGACACCGCCGAATTTCCAGTGGCCTATATCAAAAGCTATATAGGTATTAATCACCACACACACCTCAGGTTTTAATTTCTTTTAGTTGCGTCGTCTGAACAATATGATTTTTTCTGCGTTTCAAGCGATTGCCGACATCAGTAGGTATTTGTCATGAATTGAAACTTGGTCCTGCGTCGCGTATCTTAGAGAAAGGTCGCCATCGACCTTTCAAAAAATTTTAACTCGATAGGTCAGATTTAAACTGGATCATTTTTAAAAGGTTTTGCTGTCAGTGTGTGAGTCACATAAATACCTATATTTCATTTATAAATGGTAGCCGTGACCAAAATATCTGCCCACATGCAGTATTTGCTGTAAGGTGTTTAATTGCACACTGATAAATATGCTTTAGGGTACCGTATCTCAGAGATATTATCTTCTATATAAATCCTAAAACTGCTAAATTATAACTAGAAAATAATTTCCAGTTGAATGTGTAATTTGTAACATACAAAATGTGTGCGGGCACCCGCAAATATAAGTTTGTCAACTCATGTAAGACATGTTCAATAGCTCTTATAGATCACGAAGCTTACGAAAATACTAGCAAATTTTTTGCTTGTGTGGTTCACCTCATCTCTAGCGTGGATCTATACCTCTCTTTGATGCAGAACACTCGGTGCGCGTTAGTCTTAGAGTCTAAAACACAAGGCACCTCGACCGTTAGTCAGTCTCGACGCCACCTTCCCAGGATGGTGGTTCTGTACCACAGAACAACTCGCAGCCAACGTCTGTAGACTCGATGTCGTTCCCTTCTCCCTTGTACAAAAGCACATAAGTCTTGCGCTCTTGAGCCCTCTTCCTGTAGAAGGGGCACGCACAGAATAGCTCCAACCGGTCAAATGGCTTTGCCCAAGATGCCTGCCTAGGTTGGGTTAATGCGCCTCGAAGACTAGACTTCAAGTATGGTGGTGACCAATTGATATTATGTCAGTATTAATTTTGTTCAACAGCAAAAGCTGTTTTTCGTACCAAATATTTCTTCGGAAACCTGAGTCGGTTTCTACTCCTTCCGTTTATCTAATTATTATAAATTTTTGAGGGTTCCGATACACTATTAGATTGTCTGGACCTTATATTTTATGAAGCAAGGAACTTGTTCATAGTCACTGTCGACCTGCAGACAGTTTCAGCTAAAGCATTGAGTAATGTGCAGCTTTCACTTTTAAAAGTAAAACAGCACCTACTTTTAATACAAAAAAGATAGTAAGAGTTTACTTTTTACTATCACGGATTAATATTTTATTTTCAGAAAAGGAACATTATTGCAGTACTGCTATCACATAGAAAACATAAAGCGCATTAACAGCAAAGCCAGCACTGAGCGCGTGTTGCCAGAGTACAATTGCCTCCTGCTGTCACCAGCCAACCTCTGGCAGCAGAACCTACAGTCGTTCTCGCTCGACGCCAATATTATCAACACCGTGTACAACTACCAGGTAAAGAACCTTGCCCCTCTAAAATCATTTACGGTATTCAACTGTACTAATTAGTGCATCTGGCTTAGAAAAAAGAGGCAGAGGACGAGCTCCATACACGTGGTACACCACCACCACTAGGGCTGAATGTGAAACAATAAAAACGTCTTATTAATAATGCATTGGTAGACGCTATACTAGCAGAACGATACCTATAAAGAACATGATAAATCGACTTTTGAATTGAATAAACTTTAAAATTCAAAGCAGTCACCAGAATCGGAATTTAAAATTATTGACGCTGAACGAAACTGTTTTGCTCTTGGCTTTAGGTAGGTTTTTTCTGTACACGTGGATTGCGTTACAAACGGCGAGTTCTGACGTCAATTGCCACCATCGCAAAAAAAAAGTGCAACTTCATTCACATTTTATATTTGCTTCGTTATCTTTTGACTTACAACAGTAAATAAGTTGACAAGATAAGTGGTAGTGCCGTATCTGAGTTGGGCCGACCGGGGAGGTACCTCTCGCTCACACGACACCAGCGTAAAGTGACAGCATTTCGTGCTGAGAGTGAGTTTTCGGTGGCCCGTAGAGTGAGAAGAAGGAAGGAGGGCAACGCACCTGTATAACTTGTCTACTGTCTATGGGCGTCGATAGTCATCAAAAGACTCAAACTGCTCGATTTTGCCGCCCTTAAGCTATAACGAAAAAAGATATTGAAAAGAAAAATACTTAGTAGAACACGCAGATGTCAGCTTCCGTGATACCTTAACCTAGAATGAATTAGATTATTATATTGGGTGATTTGAATAGAAAACCATTTATATTTGTATACTGTAAACGGGACTTAATCGCGTTTTTATAAAATCGAAGTATTTATCTCGACTCTCGACGTTTCGGCCGCAATGCAACGGCCGTGGTCACGAGTAGACTGAATTTATTTAAAAACCATTTAATTCACCCAATATGAAGTGTTTGAGACTTCAAATTGTATGAGAAGCATGTGATCAGAGACCGGTGAAGCAGAGTTCGACCGCTTAGGAACATCGTTTAGGTCTCTTCTGAAGCTTTCGCATCAGATTCATATCTATTCGAGTACTCCAGTCGTGTGTTGGAGCTGACACAAGGTTTTTTTACGTCACAGTAGCATCGTTTATACAGTCGTTACCACTTTTGAAATATTTGTACAGAACATGCAAAAGGGCAAGGTGTCAATAGCAGAAATGGCGTTTGGCATGCACATGCGCGACACCGGCATCAAACGCTACCCCCTGCGGTCCCGCCCAAGGGTCCTCCAATACGCCATAACTATATTCTACCACCACGCCGATGAAAGGTATCCATCACTCACTTTTTGACAACTGTAGAAGCATAAGTACCTATTACCAACAGTGGACTGCAATAGGCTGATGATGATGACGATAAGTAGGTACTTATTGATATCATCAATCTATACATATACCGCACTAGATACTATTCCAGTTGTTGAGTAAGAGATATATCTTTGTTGCCGAATATAAAGCCAAAGTAAGAGGTAGTGCCAATCTTTCTCATATGATACCACCCCACAAAGTATTAACTACCCCATCATAGTGCGGTGGCCCATTTGGACAAGGCGAAAAAGGCTACACGTAATTATAGAATACAAATATGTTTTGTAAAATAAGTAAACAAAACTACACTGTTGCGTTTAGGCCATTCAGCCAATTTATTTGCTGAGGTAGGTTAAGGAGAATACCTAGTAGTCATCTCGAATCTAGTATTAATACTAACGCAGTTTTGTTGCAACAAGTATGATTTTTTGATATCATTTAAATTTTTGGATTAATTATTGTAATAATCATATTAAGATCCTTACGTTACTAAGAGTTTATTTATTTTCAGGTTCATCAACTCACTCTCGGATAAACTAAGGGAGATGTACCCGCTTTACCAGGACTCCCCACAGTACAATACCGGAGAAGTGTCGCTCATCTATTACCCCGGCCAATTCAACTACCGAGAATTAGTGCCTTTGATGATAACCTTTATAGGACTCTTTCTATATGTCTACTTCTCTGTTAGAAAAATTGAGTTCATCAAGTCTAAATTCGGCCTGGCCGCTTGCTCTGTAGTCACTATTGCGGCCAGCCTCTCCATGTCTATGGGCATTTGTTTCTACTTCGGCTTTTCACTGAGCCTGCAGGGTAAAGAGATTTTCCCATATCTAGTGATCATCGTGGGCTTGGAGAATATTCTTGTGCTCACAAAAAGTGTCACGTCAACGGATTCCAGGCTTGACGTTAAAATTCGTCTCGCTCAGGGACTAAGCAAGGAGGGCTGGTCGATAACTAAAAATCTGCTAACAGAAATAACAATTCTCACCGTGAGTTTCTTTACATTCGTCCCATTCATACAAGAGTTCTCCATATTTATGATAGTGAGCCTGATCTCGGACTACTTCATTCAAATGGTATTCTTCGCAACGATTTTGGGCATAGACGTTAGACGTATGGAGTTTTATCCGGAGCAGAACAACAAGTTGCATTTAAAGGAATACTTCAATGGGAACAGTGTTCTCAATTGGCGTTACAATAGAGGATATGTGGAAGAGTATAGCTCGCCGAAAATAATGACCAAGTCAAAGTCCCATCCACGTCTTAATGGACTGGCGCAGAACAGTCCAACTGATGTTGTGGCCCAGAGGAATCCCGGCCCTGGCAACCAGGACGCTAGAGTACCAAAACGAATACGTCTTGTGAATATGTGGGCGCGAACACGGTTCTTCCAGCGCGCATTTATGGTGTGGATGCTAGTTTGGATATCAATGATCGTTTATAACTCTGGTATAGTGGAATATTTCATAGCGAATATCGATAAAATTGACAGCAGCGCGGATCAAAAGAGAAACAGTAAAGTGAGGGAAGAAGCGCAGCCAGATTATACTGTTTATAACAGCACATCTCGAAACCCGTTCATCTTCACGCCATTGTTGGAGGACTCTGAGAAGTCCACTGTGGCTGCCAATGAAACTGTATTCCTGAAACATACATCGCACTATCGCCCCTGGTCAAGGTATGTTTATAATTACGCATATTTAATTTTTTTAATTTATAGCAGGATTTTTTGGCAATATTTTTTTCCGCATGAAATGTTTTTCAGGCTAGCCGTCAATCCAAAGTTGTTACGTTTTAATTCACTTTTCTATGCGGTAGTCTATAAGTCTGGCTTGTGACTGATGCTGACTCATTATAACATAATGTGAACATTGATAATTTTCAAAAACACAATCATATCGTTGGTTACAATACAATAAGAGATTTATTATTTGTTCATTCCATTATAAAGAAATTGATACTTTATGTGTTTTATTAGTCGTGACCATAGCTAGATCAAGTTTCAAATCACAACGATAATCAAGGAGCTTGACTATACTTAAATAAAAGATATTCCTTCTTTGTTATTCGTTTGATAAAACAAATCTTCAGTGTAGAGAACACATTACACAACAGGTACATATCAGAAATAGTTCACGAGAATCACATTTAGAGCTGTGTGCAGCCGACGAATGGTAATTTGATTAATTACTATCAATTTACGCGTGCTCGATCAAATGGACTAATCGCCGAGCGATCGGTCCATCAGATAACATTGTTTCTGCGACAGGCTCGTGTGCGATCGCGCAGCTGTGTTATACAGATAATGTAAATATAATATTACTTAAACACTAGCAGCGACACGCGGTTTTACTCGCGTAAGTTTGAAAAGTAGGAATAAAAGAATCTAAATACATTGTATTTTAAAACTTGAAAATACGCGGATAATTTCATAAAAATCTATAAAGCAGTAGTTCAACCACAAACATTGTAACACGAGATTTGTGTTTAAGATAGTAGAATAATGAGTATTTATAATATCCAAATCATTTTACAATATTTTTATAACATTTAATCTATACTCTAAATAGCTTTTATATAATATAGATAATCAATTTTGTAGCGATTAATGTTATACTATTTACTTTACTATACCTTTACTTTCATATATAAGAGTTTCATATATCTAATCATTGTTAGAAATATGCAAAATAAAATCCCTAATATTGCATTTATTTAACATCGTTTACTTTTTAAAATACACATAATTATGATGATTATATTAACTAATTAAATTATTGATAGAAGGATTATAAATGTCTTGCTGATTGAGACAGTAGATAAATCAGTTGACATTCAGCATATTTCGCGAGTAGGTGCGGGTTCGCATCTTGCCACGACCAAACACGTGTATAAATTAATATAAAATATAATCATTAAAAAAAAATATATTTATTTTCAAGTCTAATTTTATTTTACTTGTATGACCCGGGTCTATTTTACTGAAATAAATACTTATTTAATTTCGATTTATACATACCATTTTATTAATATTAATTTTCGAGTTCTTAATTTCAGATCCATATTAATTTTTCTACCACCAGCTAGTTCTTTTTGGTTTTTCTTGTTTTTTTTCTTTTATTTGTTTTTTTTTGTTTTTAGTTTGGTAATTCTGGTGTGAGAAGGCAAAAGACCGGGATGGTTGGCGAAGTTAAAGGGAGGCCTTTGCCCAGCAGTGGGACTAGTTGTCCCACTGAATAAAAAAAAATATAAAAAAACTTCTGTGTGGCAAAGTAGCCATGAATTATATTCTATTATTATTTTTTTCAGGTTGACGCCGTATCACTGGTCGACTATACTATCACAGTACAACGAGTCTCTAGCGGGGCGGTACATGGTGATCCTGCCGCCAGTGCTTCTGAGTCACAGGATCAGTCCTGAGCTGGCAGCTGGAGTCAGGCATCTCGATGAAAAGGATCCACCACCTTTGCGTTGGCAGGCTTTGGCCGCTGCGCTAGATCCCATAGACATTCTACCTGGTGAGCAAAATATTTGAATTGTTCTTTCCATAATAATTTTTCTCATTTATTTTTATATATTTAAACGTAAACGGTGTGTGACACAGTGACATCAATCACAGGTATTGCTTACTTAGAAGGAGTGCTTTCACAATGTATGTGGATATAAAGTAAGAAAATATACAGAAAAATATTTTTTTTTATTACTTGTTATTTTGGTTACAAACCGTCGGTTGTCGTCAGTTGTCCGTGTTTGGTCTTAGCAAGGAATTGCGCAAAATGCCGATTATCGTTTTCATCTTAAACGGTTTCATTCCTGAAATTAGTTTGTCTAACGTGATGGAGCACCATTTAAGTCGAATAATACTGACATACTCAGGAAGTACCTGTCGGCGTGTCATGAATTGGTGACTACACATGAGCGTTAATCGGGAAGAAGTTTCAGTAACGCACATGACACATGCTTGCTTAATGACACGTGATGCTACTGCAATTTTGTTTTGGGTATACTTTACCCTTTTGTGAATAAGCAACTTGAACTCCTAATTCCAGCAATATCACAGCAGTCAAAAGAGCAATATTTAGATATTACAGCATAGAATTAGACTATGCGATGGCTGGTTCGAGTCAGTTGGATACCGACCCCTATTAGCATCTGCACGATTATGCATATTATGCAGATTCGTTGCCCTTTTTCACTCCATATCCTCACAAACTGTACGAAACGCCATAGCATAGCATCATGATCATTGGTATCATGTCAGCTAGAGCCTTCTTGTCTACCTCTGCCGGCTGCCATGCAGCAGTGGAACTACCTCCTACGTGCAGTGGAAGACAGATAAGGATTGCTGATAATGATTTACACACAATGGCCTATC
>LUGF01002406.1:16423-37543 GCA_001625245.1 Calycopis cecrops
ACCCACACTAGGTATATTATCAGAATTTGCTTTTATAAATCCTTTGTCACACATAATTGATTAATTTTTTTTAACAATTATGTTTTTAGCACTTTATTTCGAAAGTTTTTACGTAAAGAAGCTACAGATAGTCAATACTACTCTGAAAACATTTAACATTATGACGTCACAAACGAGCAACCAATCACGGCACGTTTAGAATCTCGTGATTATTTTTTAAATCTTATCAACTTTTAATCACTTATTGTTATCAAAAAATATAACTTTTTTAAATTTTTTTCATTAAGTATCACAATTATTTATAATAAAGTTTTAAATTATAATTAAAAAATCGGTAATTATTTTTTTTTCAATAACCCAATTAGTATAAGTATAAATAAAAACAAAAAAAATAAAAGTGAAAAATTATATACAAAAAAAATTAAAAAAAAAAAAAAAACAATATAAATACAAAAAAAATTATTAAAAAAATATGTTCATAAAAAAAAATTATAACTTAGTTTTTTCTTTTCAATGAATGTTATTTTTTTAGAAACTCACTGTAAAACTTTGTAAGTACATTTTCTTTTAATATAATATTATGCCCGTGCGAAGCCGAGATGGGCTGCTATATTTCATAAATCGATTAAATTATCGATTCTGAACCAAATCTGAAAATTTGGCCGGTGACCAAAAACTAAACCTGTTTAATTATTTTGTGATGACCTTAGATTATGTATACTACCGTGTGATGAGTGATGACAGGCTTTTAAGATTTTTGTTCGAAGTTTTGATTTTATGTCCATACAGTTAATGGAACTCAATAGGAATACGAAATATCCGGTTTAATTAAATAAAGTACCTAATCAATATAATTACGTGAATAATATTATTTTAATCAAAACAGAATCGTTACTTATTTGATACGTTATGTAAATATATAAAATGATTTATTTATTTTCAGGTCGTGGTCCGAAGTAGTTAGTATTGTAAAAAAACGGCTTATAACTAATATTATAATTTATAACACACAAGAAAAGTAAATAGAAGAGAGAGTGGTGTGAAGCGACCCCTTAAAACATAGAGTTCCATGGAACTACCAGTCAGGAATGAATCGAGACGATCCCCTATACCTACATTATCTATAATGTCTACGTTATCTATATAAATTGATTTATTACTTAACTGGCTGTACCCCAAGGTTTCACCCTCTCAAAATCTATACAGAAAAACATACTTTTATCGGGAATCCTTTTTTATGTTATACCAAAGTCCAAATTGTAAACCAAACTTCATTTAAATTTGTTTAGTACTTTTTGGTGTGAAATACTTACAAAAGTTATAAGTTTTTGCATTTAGAATAATATTTGTAGAACTATGGCAAAAAGTATTATTTTCAAATATGTGTAAAAAAATAAAAAAATGTAAACATGTCAATACCCTGCATTGATTGGAATTTGGCATTTGCAGTCTGCAATTTTCGGTTTTCGCATGTGATGTTTAGTTGCTATTATTGTTTTTGTTTTTAAAGTTGAGATGCTAGTAATTAATGAATTATATGTAAGATAATTTAAAAGAAATTACTGCGAATTATTGCTGTGTTGGGATACGTCAAAATTCAAATAATATTTATTAGCAAACATGTCTGATGAGAGGGAAGAATATAACCAAGACCCTAGAATAATTTGCAAATATGGTGAAATGTGTTATCAAAAAAATGAGGCACATCATAAGAAGTACAAACATCCTCCGCCGTCGAAGACAGTAAAAAAACACAATACACATCGATTTTTGCCTTACAATAAGGTTACCAAGGTTCATAGAAAGAGAACTCAAATTGAAGAGAATATTCAGTCTAGTGTTTCATTTACTGATGTTGAAAAAGAGACAAATGAACCATCCGTTTCTAAAGAAGAAGCAGAGGTCGATAAACCGTCAGAGGATGAAGAGACAGAAGGGCACGACTACTCTTTTTATCATAAAGATACAGATCCCAGTGTATTAAAGGAACTTTTTTTGGTTGAAATGCCCAAGGACTTTTTTAAATTTTTCGAGTGTCTAAAAAATGATTCCCAAAATGTTGAAAATGCTTTGAACGGAGTAAATTTACAATTAATTGGCCCTTATGATTTTTTAATGGGAAAATTACCAAAAATGATCTGCAAGGATGTATACTTGACTCACTGGAGATTTTTCTACGATCCACCAGAATTTCAGGTATGTATATTATTACCAGAGATGTTCCAACTAGTTGGTAAAGCCAGCTATCCAGCCACTTTAGTAGTTAGCCATTAGTCTGCAAAAACCACTGACTAACCGGCTTCTTACTTTTTGAATATTTCTTCAAAAAACGTTTGCCAACTGAATTGCAATGAACAAAAACTTAAATTGAAAGGTATTAAATTTTTTTTTGTAAAATAGTTCAAAAAAGAAGACTAGTATTTCAAAATGTATTTATTAGTAGTAGCGGATTTTGTAAAAAAAAATTTGGTGATAACTGATATATCACGATGTAAATATTAGAGTAGAATTTCTGAATTGATTTTTTTCTTATGGTTAGGACTTAGGTCTAAAACAAATTCTTATAACATGTTTTATATATAAAAATATACTTATCTTTCTGTTGAATTTATTTCTCACTAGCTGCCACCTGTGGTTTCATCCGCGTAAATTTCGATCCCATGGAAAAAAGGAAATCGTCCCATGGCATCGCATAAGAACATTTTTTCGGAATAAAACTATCCTGTGTTAATCCAAATTACTCTTTATGTGTGTGCCAAATTTCATGAAAATCGGTTCAGCAGTTTTTGCGTGAAGGAGTAACAAACAAACAAACTTTCACATTTATAATATTAGTAGGATTGATCTTCAATTATATTATTATAGGATGTTAACAACGTCATAGAGGTTTCAATGTAAATGTAAGTTGTAAACCTTATTGGTTGCAGTCTGTGTTGAAGAAGAAAGGCACAAGTCAGTTACACATTGGCTACTTTAGAGATGATCCCAAAGAGGAGCCAGTGTTTTTAGCTAAAAATGATAGTGCCAAAGACTGCCTAATAACACCAATAGCAGAGAATATATTTGGAGCTGTATAGTAAGTTGAATATATAAAACTAGCTGTGCCCCACGGTTTCACTCGCGTTTCATTTCTTAGAAATCCATATAAACTTCAACACTTTATTTCATCTCCTTAGGGGTTAAATTTCTGAAAATCCTTAACAGATGCCTACGTCATAACATCTATCTGCAACATGAATTTCAGGCCTATCCATCCAGTGGTTTGGGCTGTCCATTGATAGATGACTGTCAGTCATTCACCTTTGAGCTTTATATATTTAGTTAAAAACAATCCCACCAATATTATAAAAATTTCAGTTAATTTAATATCTTAGTATTCGCAAAAAATTGTTTAATCTAATTCTATAGGGCATTGAGCTGGTTATTTTTTGAAAGAATGATGCAGTTTATGATAGTCATAGTCAATATGTGTTATACCTAAATATTTTCAATAAAATACACAAGCTTAAAACACATTTAATATTACTTTTTCTAGATCATATATTCCACATATCTAGAAAAGATAAATAAATTAAATGTTAAATTACAGCTGGTTCCTCCAAAATGAATCAAAATCATCTCCATTTGTAAAAATTGCTGCTCAAAAACTTATGGCCAAAGTAAAGGTGTGGGCTGAGGAAAACAATTACAACATAGAAGAGTATGATATGAAGAAACGCTTGAAACAGATTGTTTGTAGGACATTCCACGGTGCTGGCATTGTGGTGCCATACGATAAGAAGACACAACTAGGCTACAGACCGCTCGTAGAAAAAGATGGTATAATATATTAATCAGTTTATCTTGTTGTTAAACATTTTTTCTTCTATTTTGTGAAAGATTACAACCCTTTGTCATGAAGCATTATGATTGACCTTAACTTGTAACAAAAAAGCCAAACCATTATCTTTCACATCAGTAGAGGCCATTCTTCTTTTACTGTTTAGTACACTTTAGTATACTCACAGGATTAAATATTTTCTTAATGGACAAGGGAAGCTAAAGGTAAGGTTTAAAAATTAAAAATATTATACCAACTAACATATAGTTACATTGAATTTCTATTGTTAATTACCTTAGTTTTTGATATTGCCATTAGAAAGTAAGTAATATTAATTATTTAATAATGATATTAAAGAACACAATAAAATAATGTTATAATTATGTTGTAATAAGAGTTCGGTCCATCAGGCCAACAAAAGTATATTTGTAACTATTCCATTAATTTCTCAGTGTAAAACACAATATAACATTACCAACATCTTTTACAGGAAAAATCAAAGAAATGTTCAAGAAACTTAAGGATGCAAATGAACAATCAGAAAAAGATAAAATTTTAGCTGACCTACAACCAGTTATTACCTATGCAAGTATTGCTGTTGATGAGTGTGACTTTGGTACTGGTCTGGAAGTCGGTATTGCTCTCTTTTGCTCAGGCTTGAAGGAGCTACAAACCAGTGCCCTGAAGAGCTTGGAGGTTGCTTATTCATTGCTGGGCAGAGAAGCTTTCAAGAAAATAGTTCAGGTATTTTCATTTTTATGATTTGTTTTATACCTATGACATTTGATTTACCCTCTTTGCCATTATTGCATCCGGAATTCCAGTAATCTAACGCAAGCTTTTTTTTTTTTTTTTATGGTATAGGAGGGCAAACGAGCAGTCGGAGCCATTTTCATGACTACCTGCGCCCACAAACATCCGCATAGAGGCTATACGGATGCGCTGCCTTCCTTTCTCCTCCCACCTCCATGGGCCACCGGCTACTTACACACCGCACGAAACGCGACAGCACAGCTGTCACTTTACGCCGGTCTCGTGTAAGCGAGAGGTACCTCCCCGGTCGTGCCGGCCCAATTCGACTGCATGCAAGCATGCAGTGTGGCACTACCTCTTACTTAAAGCTGACCGATTCAATCTGGGAAAATAAAAGACCACACATTTTAAGAAGAGAAACCCAATACAGCTGTATCAGATAGCTACACTAAGCAGCAGCTGGCCAAAGTCACCCTTTACAACAGTCTCTGTGGAGTGCTTTATTATCAGGGGATCCCACTCAAATCTCAATATCAGACACTACAGCCTTATCATTGCGCGGCTGGTTCTGCTCTCCTTAACCGATAAGCAGATATCTTCTCTGACTGTTACTTACCACCTTCCTTAGGGAACTCATGCATTCTAATCTCGCTCAAGGCTGTCCTAGGAAATTTCTGTCTGTCATCCGTACCATCTCTGCATGCAATCATTTACATCCAAACTAGCAATGACCAGGGAACTCTACTGATGTGATCAGTCTATGCGGACACAAACACGATGTTTAGAAATCTAGACGGTAGACTTTTCCGACACTTCCGTCCACGTCCGACAGAACCTACCGGTGATTGTCAGTTTAGATCGTAGTCCGCTGCGATTGTGACGAGAACTGCCTCTACCCATAGATCATGTACATCGTGACGACATAACTCTTTACAGCATAAGAGTACCAACAACTGACACCATCCATACAAATAGAAATTATGTTCCCAACCACCATACATGAAACTCCTCAACACGGGTTTTACTTGATGCCGACTCGGACTCACATATCAAGTTTAATTATTATCATAGGTTGTTGAAGTGGAAGAGGAAGATGTCTGTGCCTGTAACATAGATCACTAGCAGGGTAAGACATTCTCTCTCGTTAATGTAACAGCATTGTTCTTCATATTATGGTGTTGTTTGATTGGCAAATTGAGATGGATGGTATTTGGAAAATAAATATTAATATTGTTACAGGTACACCTGGAGAGGCGTCGTAAAGGAGTCAAAGTATCAGTATTATAAACTACTTCTTCTATTTATCTCAATAAAAGCGAAAATTAAAATAAAACAAAGTGAATAATGTTTTATTTTAATGAGTCATAAGAGCAAACACATTATTTCTACTCCTTGGGTTTGTCTGCGCTGGTGAGGTAGAGGAACAGAGTCAGCGGGCAGTGGTCGCTACCCAGCACGCCGTCCCTGATGACACTGTCGCAGATGGAGGGCAGGAGACGCTGGGAGACAATGAAGTAGTCGAGCCGCCTGGAACAATGTTTTGACGGTTTAGTTTTGTAGTCTTATGCTTTTGTGGAGAGCGTCGCGTCTGTCCATGGGTGTCAGTAGGTTTATACTACAATGAACACACCAAAGCATCAGGAAATGAACATATTTATTTATTTATCAATTTTAGGAAAACTTACGTCTAACAATTTTAACATGTATATTGTATACATCTGTATTAGCATATAAGGATAATTACAAGTTTTCACTGTTAAGTAGTTAACGTTATATAATGAGAAGTATGGTAAACAATAACTCATCCAAAAAAGCTATCAGCTAACAGTTTTTTAAGCCTATTACTATCATTACTATTAAATAGGTCAATGTCGTAGCTGCTTCATTAAATGATCGAGATGTTCTTAACAAATATGAATTATTTCTGTACTTACACTTAACTCTTGGCACAAATAACAATAATCGTTTTCTTAAGTACTTAGTTGGTACGCACAAATATATTTCGCTTAGTAGTTCAGAACAATCAACCGTTCGCTATTTTAATTAAAAAAAATAAGATCTGCGATTCTTCTACGATCGTAAACTGGTAGTATATGGAATTTCTTGCATCGTAAATTGTAATTTGGAATATTTATCTTACATATTTTATATTGTAGGTAAAGCATAAATCGCTTTTGGATATTTTCAATACGGTTTATATATGTTTGATAGTTAGGATTCCACACCTGAGAGTCATATTCTAAATGACTACGGACTATAGTACAATAAAGAATTTTAAGTGTTTTTATATTTTGGAATTCCGATGAGACACGCTTTAGGAAACCCAGTGCTCTTGATGCTTTATTTACTATTTCATCTACATGGAACTCAAATAATAACTTGGAGTCGAATTTAACATCTAAATAACCTTTGTTATGTTTTGGTTTTTTATTGTATAGTTATAGATTAAAGGCATAGGTTTCCGACTAAAGGTACACACATGGCACTTAGAAATGTTTATATCTAGCTTGTTTTCGTCGCAATAATTTTGAAATCTATCAAGATCACTTTGTAGGTTGAGGGAGTCCGTGTTTATTTATGAGGTACAATATTTTCATGTCATCGGCGTACAATAAAATTTTTGAGAAAGCATGAGGATATACAGCGTGAAATTTTAGTCGTCATCGAAAAGAAAATTTTGAGTTCTATATCAATAACAGAACCTATGTACAATATAAATTTATTAAAATAACTATTTTTTTTTATTAAAGTCGATAGTTATATCGCTAGCGTTTGGCAAAATTACTATCGACTTTAATAAAAAAAAATAGTTATTTTAATAAATTTATATTGTACATAGGTTCTGTTATTGATATAGAACTCAAAATTTTCTTTTCGATGACGACTAAAATTTCACGCTGTATTATCATTAATGAAAATATTGAAGAGCATAGGTCCTAGTATTGATCCCTGCGGCACCCCTGATGGTATCAGAATCGGTGATGACTTGTAACCATTAAGTACAACAGTTTGACAGCGATTTGAGATGTATGACGTAAACCATCTAAACAAATCTCCATGTATACCTATTCTCAGTAATTTTAATAACAGAATACTATGATCTATTCGATCAAAACATTTGCTGTAGTCAGTATATACCACGTCCACTTGAGCAGGCTGAGACATAAACTGACTTAAGTAATTGCCACAAACGACAAGATTGGACGTTGTAGATCTGCCACGGATGAAACCGTGCTGATGTTCCAAAAAGCTTGATTTTAATGCAGAGTTAATTTGTCTATGCACAATTTTTTCAAAGATTTTTCAATCACACAACTTGGATATAGGTCTATAATTTTCCACGTTATCTCTTGCACCTTTTTTAAATACAGGAGTAATAAAAGCTGTTTTCCAGATTACAGGCATAATACCTTCCACTAATGATACCTTAAATCGTATTGTAATAGGCTTTGAAAGACTTTTGGAACACCGAGCAAGGTAAAGTGGAGGATAACCATCAGGGCCGGCAGTTTTATTTAAATCTACATTTTTTAAAAGCTTGTATACTTCTGATTCTAATATTAAATTACTATGTTGTGGAATATTTAAAAAATTTGAGCTGAAATGATCACTGAACATATTCCATATCATATCACCATCGTTAGGAATCAGCTGCCCATACTTCATAGTCGCTGGAAAAGTATTAGACTCCTTTTTTCATTTTACATATGCCCAAAACGACCTAGGACGATTTAGAATATTACTCTCAATATTAGACAAACATGAAATATTATGCATTTCCTCTTCTAGCATATTAGCGCGGTCTCTTAGTATATGAAAAGAATTTAAATCCGATGTGTTGCCGTATTTTTTGTATTTAGTGTGGTATTTATATTTTTCTTTTAAAACTTTAATAAGTGGAGGTTTATACCAAGGAGGATATTTAGTATTCTTTATAACTTTTTTAATAGGTATGAAGGTTTCACGAATTTTATGCAAGATGTCGTAAAAAAATCTTACGGCATTATTTATTGTTCTTGTACTTAATTCCAATGACCAGTTATAATTATTTAAAGTTTCGTTTATTACATCATAATCTGCATGGTGATACATAAACTTGTTATACTCGAAGTTGGGTAAAGAGTTCGGTTGATCCGTGTCAATTGTAATATACAGGGATCGGTGATGGGGATCTTCGGGTACTAGCGGCTCCTTACAACAGTCCACTACAACATTAACATTAGAGAAAACAAGATCCAACATTCTTTTATTAATATTACCATGGCAGTTGATGGCATAAAAAGTATCGATTAAGCTTGTTTGAACTGGTCCCTGTACATTAGAATGTGACAGAGAACGGCCCTCATCACCCGAACTCCACACTATATTTGGCAAATTAAAATCACCGAGGACAATACAACTCTCATTATGTTTGTCCATTGTAATGTTGTATAAAGTATTCGAGAAATTTAACAATTGCGCTGAAAAGTTGTTCGACACAAATATTAAGTATACGGGTTACCTTAGGTTCAGTGCTGCGAAGTACCACCGTGACGCACATATCCTCAGCAGAGGAACACCAATCGTAATGGCCCTCCGCCACTAGATCTCGCTTTACGGCAATCAAAACACCTCCCCCGTATTCTTGGTTTGTTTCACTATAATTCCTATCTCTGCGCCACACCACGTAACGGTCACTAAATAGTTCACTGTTACTTATACCGTCAAGGAGCCATGTCTCCGTTAAACAAACAATATCATACGTGTGAATATGCAGATTTATAAAGAATGTAGATGTTTTAGTCCGCAGTCCTCGCACATTCTGATAGTAAAGGTTAATCATTGTAACTAATTATAAAATAGTTATACGTAGTGATAGGAAAAGAACTCGTAGTATTATTTGAATATGCCTCCGTTAGTGTAGTCCATAAACTCAGATTATTCGAACATAATAAACAAAAATATAACGTAACGTAGAAAACATGGTGAACACAGTTTAATATTATGTAGAAATATAAAAAGTAGAACGGATTTTCAACATTGAGAGTAAAAGTTATAATATGTTTTGCAAAATAAAATTGAAGTAGGGTAGGAACATATTTGTGCGAGCAATAGACATTACAACACGACAGTGCCATTTTAACTCATAAAGATAGTGACAAAGGTATCTTATCGGCATAACTAAAGTCCTTAATGAATAGGCGAACAGAACAAAAGTAACTCGGACGAGTAGACAAAGCAGCGGTTGCAAAATTTTTTTCTCTAATGTGAGTTATAGTTACATGATTGCAATTCAGACATCATGACATTTGTTAACGGTAAATAAACATTGACGTACATAACATAAAAAAAGCATGTTATAACTTATTCGTATATGGATAGTGATAATCGGGAGAAGAGTAATATAGCTGAGAATTCATTAAAAAAGTAACAAAGTGTAGAAACGGGCACATCATTTTGTTTAAATCCCCATCCTTGTTAATTATGAAAGCCGGTGAGGTGTCATTCTTATGGACATGAATCTTTCCATGTTGTACCCACACGTAGCTATATCGTTTCTCCTTAACCAGCGCTTTTGCCTTCTTAAGTAATTTCTTAGAGTCTATGTTGAGGTGGTCATTCACGAACACGCGGTGATTAACTCCAGCGAATCCTAAGTCGGCAGCTGTGAGTAATTTACACGCCCGTGCCGACGCCATAAAGTCTTCTTTTACATATCGATTTAAGAAATTTATAATAATAGCTTTATCACTAGATCCATGGATCCCTATGAACATAATTGATTTGCGTTTTAGGAAAAGTGTAAATCGTAGCTTTACTTATGGCCTCAACAATAGCGAACAGGTTTTCTCCTTTCTTGAGAGGAATTCCCTTTACCTCCACATTATTGATACGGGATCTCTGATCGTTTGTGGACAATGATGTGTTAAGGGATGCGATTTGTTTTTCTGTGGTTTCCACAGTACCATGTAAGCTTTCAACGTTTGATAATCGTTTTTCTAAATTAGACATCCTAATATCATAATCATCAAGCCGCTTATTAACAAATTCGCAATTGGAGTTTATATCCTGTAATTCCTCCTTAATCGTCTTCACGTCAGCAATTAGAGTCGGTAGGCCCATCAATTGACGCTGGAGATCGCGTACCTCTTTAAGAACAGTTTCTAAGGAAGCTGGTTCTGTGCCACCGACGAGACTAGATGGTGAGGGAGACCGGACTTTACAGGACGGACACTTTCACGTAGCTCGCCTATCGCTGCCTAACTTCCTCCACCCCGTCTCCGTTATTTGAGCACAGTTGATATCCAGATGTTTCCGACAGGTCGCACACTGAACTCCGTCATTAAAATATAGACCGCATGCTGAACACTTCATGATGAATTATTGAGTTAACCAAATGTTTACGATCACTGACTAGTTACTTTTGCTATAAACGGCTATGAATGCGAGTGCTCACACTTAGCACACAAACGCGATTTAGTAAATATACATAATATTTATGTTATAAATGGTATTCAATGAAAGACGTCTTGCAAGAAAAAAGGGGACAAAGAAAGGCAAATCATTTCATTTAACACTATTGCAATAATTGTCTAGTGTTATTTTTTATATCCTTTGGGATAAAAAGTATTTTTATGTTATATTATTTTGATGTAGGTATATTACTCTACATCTGTGCCAAACTTCCTCAAATCCGTTCAGTAGTTGTCGAGCGAAAGGATAACAAACATACAGGCAAACTTTAACACTTATATTTATATATTATTATTGCTTGGGATTTAGTCTTGCGAGGGAATTTTATCCGCTAAAATAGATCGCTTACAACTGTATCGAGTAACGCTAATGAAGGACTAAAAGTACAGCGTACAAAAAGTCCCCCGAATAACCGAGTACATACGGAGATCGGACCGGACAAAAGTGCGGGGAACTTCCGGAAACAACGTACATGGCGGACTTTAGTTCGCGTTGCCTGGAAATGTAGATAAAGATCACATCACACATGCACTATTACAGGCAGCTCCGGATACAGATAGGACTTGGGGGGCTGCAGCCGCGGACCCCGTAATGCCTAAGGGTTTTAAGATCATTTTTGTACCCGTAAAAGGGTCTATAAGCTGATAGTTGGCGAAGTTTGGGGGAGGCCTTTGCCCAGCAGTGGGACAACATAGGCTAAACAAAAAAAAAAAAAAGGGTCTATAAGCTCCGGGCCCCGCCAGCCTTGTAAACTCTGAAAGGGAATGCCTTGCCTCGAAAAGCGAAGGCGATACGATTACGTTACGTTTCCCATTGGTGTGCGTTGCAGTATGGAGTTTCATAGAACAAATACTGAACGGCTCGATGCGATACGGTTACGATCCCTTTCCGAGTTGACAAGTGTGCGGTGACGATTATCCGGCGCTGATTACAAGGCAAATTGACTCACCATCCAATATTCTTGGTCCTGCTATTGGACATGTATGACCAGAAGGTGTAGGCGTCGCTCCTGTCGGGGTAGAAGTGTCGGAACACATCTGTGAACCCGTCTCCCAGCAGCTGCGACATACCGGCGCGCTCCTCGGCCGTGAAGCCGGCGTTCTTCTTGTTAGTCTTCGGGTTCTTTAGGTCTGTGCAAATACAATTAGATCTTCGTAGTAAATACAATTAGAACATAAAGTAAGGTAAGAGAGTGGAGTTTAAAATGGATTAAATTTAAGTAATTGCATATTGTAATTACGTTACGGGTTTTAACACGGTAAAAATTAAAGGCCAAAAATATATACCTTTGCCCGACGTTTCGACTGGGTTACACCAGCCGTGGTCCCGAGCCGACTGTTAAAACCCGTAAAGTAATTACAATATGTGTAATAAACATGAAAGTAATTGAATTGAAATCTCAAATCGGTTGCTCGTAAAATCTGGCACATAATTCGCTATAATTTCCTGTCTTATAAGTCCATATTTGAATGAAGCCTAAAAAAATGAGATATTCTTACGAGAAAAATCGTTTGCCTCAGCACAAAACTAATTGAGCCAACATATTTTTTCCGTGCCTCTCGAAGTACTAAGACCCCGTCCAGATTGAGCGAATTACGCGCGTATTAGGCCTGACTACAAACAATTTAACGGTAACGGTTAAAAGGTGGTCGGGTTTCAAGTCCCTCAAAATTTCACACACGTAGTTAGTAAATAGTAATAAATATAGTTCAGTACTTTTTTATTATATTTAATGTGTAACATAATAATGTAAAAAAAGAAAGACATAAAAAAAGAAACACGACTCGTGAGGGCCTTGAACCCCGACCACCTCGTTAAATTGTTTGTAGTCAGGCCTAATACGCGCGTAATTCGCTCAATCTGGACAGGCTCTAAGACTTCGAAAATATTTAATTTACGTTATTACGTCATTACGTTTAAATAACACACGATTCATTCAAGTATGAGCATCCTTAGTAGTAGGTATCTTTGAAGACGGAAGTGGGACCATTTCTCACCCGGCTTTGATAGTCACAAAAATATGGAATGACGGCGGCAGCCACGCTCACAAGTGGCTGGCATGCAAATAGAAATAGAGGCAGCTGCATGATCATAGATGACCAGGACTTACAATGAACAAAGAAGATGCGACATTACAATTCTTTCTTCTCCGCTTTTCTACCAAAAGGGGAAAATTTGTCATAGAAAGACATTTGAATATCTAAGGGTGTCAAGGAAATGTGCTACAACTAATAGAGTCCAGAGCTTTTTATAGTATGGGGGCCAACAAGCCTTTGAACACCGTGAACATTCGGATACAGGTAATACAGATGCGTTACCTTCCTTCTTCCCCTTTTATGAGCCATCGGAAACACATACCACACTAAACGCGACAGCACAGCAAACGGCTTCACTGCAGCATAGCACTTTGGCTAGACAATATGAAGGCCTATGATAAATTTAAAATTTGGTCGTAGCAAGAGTCTATTTGCTAGAGGGCCGATCCTAGACATGCCTTCATCAGAAAGCACCAAAGCTTGTAAATGTTATGCTAATGCTTATGAGTACTCACTGACACAATAGTGAATGATGTTAGGTTAATTTCACTTTAAACGAGTTAGTAACTTTATTACATACATAGTAAGGCTATGACTTAGCAAAATAAGATGAACATACCTATTTCATTGTGTGCAACATTCATGTCTCCACATATTATTACCGGTTTCTTTTTATCTAACATCTGAACATGTCTACGGAATTCCTCATTCCATTTTAACCTTTTAGGCAAAGTCACAAGTTTCCGACCAGCATTTGGAACATATGTACATATTAAGTAAAATAGTTCATATTCGGCTGTGATAATACGACCTTCATCATCCAGTTCCTCGTTTTGCAGACCATATTGTACATTCATGGCTAACCTTGTCGTATAGACTCCCACTCCAGCGTAACCTTCTTTCTCACTACCCAACCAGTAGGCGTGATAGCCTGGCAAATTTGTAATTTCCGAAGGTAACTTTTCTTGTGAGCACTTGGTCTCTTGCAAACACAATATGTCAGGTTTCTCAAACTGAATATATTCCAAACCACCTTTGCCTAACCACGCCCTTATACCGTCTACATTCCATGTAGATATTTTAAAGTTCCATTCTTTACCCTGTGTAGTTCTAGAAGTATTAGAAAAATCTATAGATTCATAATTGGTTACAGATTTTACAGCCTTCTTTACTTCTTCAGGGGCTGAAAATAATTGTATATTAATTAAAATCTTCAGAAAGAAGCTACTTCTGAAATTAATGATTACATTCACTACAAAATTATTTAAACTCAACATTTTATCTGTTAAAATACCAGCATAGATATAATTTATGTATATTATGTAAATTATGAGTCACATGGATAACAAATTTTGTGTGCATATAATTACAGAGCATCATTTTTGTACATGTATATTGATATTGTTGATGTGTGATTTTGTTGAAGAAGCTAATATGTACCTTAATTGTTTTACAGATATACAATACAGATTATGAAACTTCATTATAGGTTGATTAGTATAATTACTTATCATATTCTAAGTTACTACCTACAAGTTAATTAGATACTTCATAGAAATGCAATATTGCTTTCCCCTTACCCGCATGCTTGCCTGCCACACCTGATACACTGCTCATGCCCCAGGATTAATACCAATAGCGAGATCTACAAGTGTGATGTTATGAGTAGGCCATGTAAAAACTACTTGTACATCACTCAAAAGGTTTAGTGACATGTTTAAAATATCAATATATCAATTTTCAATGAATATAAAAAGTTGTATGTCACAAATAATGCTTTCAACAAATATACATAAACTGTTAAAGTCCTTTGATAAATAATTAAAATGGTGCTATCATGTAAATTAAAAAAAAAAGGTTACTAGAAAATAAACCAAGCATTCCAATTTTTGAAAACTTTTTATTCATAATAATAAAAGAACACACAAATTGAAACAATTGTCAGACATTTAAAAATATTAAATTTAATATAAATCAGAACTAATTACCCTTGTCTTCACCCTTACGCCGACGTTTAGAGACAGGCTCCCCAGTATCCTGTTCATCCTTGGGTTCAGTCTCTTTTTCTGCTGCTTTCTTCCCTCTTTTACCTTTTGTGGGTTTTGCTTCAGATACATTTTCTTCAGATTCTTCCTCTTGATTATAATCACCTGAAACACATAGATAAAAAAGAACTATTAATACAGACACAATTACATATTAACACAGTATTCACAGTTTCCAATCACAATAGCATTAACTACGACAATAAAAGAACAGTATTTTATAAATTACCTTTTCCTTCATCTTTCTTTGCTCCTTCCTTCCCCTTCTTTTTACCAAGAGGTACCTCATCCTTCACATCCTCTTCCATTTCTTCCAATTCCTGTTTAGATGGAGTTTTTTTAGTAGCATTTTTACGACCCTTGGTCTCCTTTTTTTTTGGTTCTGGTTCCGACTTCTCATCATTTTCTTTTGTAACTTCATCAGATTTATCTTGTTTACCTTTCTTTCTTCCCTTAGTAACTGGTGGGTCTGGTTTGGTGTCCTCTTCTTCAGTATCTATCAATTCCTCTGGTTCTATTTCAACTTTTGGCTTACGACCTCTACCTTTTGCTTTCACTTCAACTACTATATTGCCACTTCCATTTGGCTGAGAGTCTTTCTTGCCCTTAGATGCTTCCTTTGGTTTTACTTCTTTTTTTGGTTGTTTTTTACGACCTTTACCGGTAACAACGGTTTCACTATCACCATTTGTTTCTAGATCATCCCCATTTTCATTTGTGAGGGAAGATTCTTTGGAAATATCCTCTGTGTTTTCTTCGTTATTCCTTTTTCTTCCCTTTTTGACTACTACAGCAGATAGGTCCCCATCACCACCGTTTTGTTCAACAATATCATTTGCTGCCTTTTTACCCCTTTTAGTTTTTTTTTCAGGGACTACAACATTTTCTTCATCAATATCATTTTCGATCTCGGGTTCTGGCACAACTTTAGCTTTGCCTCTTCCTTTTTTTGGGACTTCATTTTCTACAGATTTAACTTCTGTAGCTTTCTGTAAAGCAAACCCCTAAATTAATATTATTTTTACTTCATTTTGTCCTAAGAAAGGAAATGTTGCTTATAACACAACATATCCTACACCAGTTCCCTAACAGAATAGGCAGAGAATACAGAGTGCAACATCCTTACAAACTTGTCTTACTTATCCACATTGATAACTCTAATAAAGACTATTGATGCCGCCTTCGGGCAGTACCCAATCTATCTGATGATTGAACGTCAGTAACCCTGTATATATGCTTTGTTAACCTTCCATATGCCATTCTTTCTGCAGGTTCAAAATGAGAAAGGGCCTCTCATTTTATCTTCATACCTAACCTACTACAAAAAGCTCTTCATTATTAGTGTTGTTTATTATTTTAAGAATGTTTATAGTAAGAAAATGAGCTTTGGTTAAAGTTGAACAGTCTAGCCATTTTATTGTTATTTACCTATGTATGCTACAATCGGTTACAAAAAAACATAAAAATCCAAATGCGCTATTTAGATTTATGAAATCATTTATATGATTCAGAGCTGTAAAATAACTAACTGAATAGCTTTAAAACATTTTCTGTAAGTACGTTGTTCTCGTCACGCGGTTTTTACGACTTTTAGCGGTATTCTTGAAGCAACCGGCTTTAATTCAAAAGCAATATGTATCATTAATTCATTAATTAGATATAAATGAATAGCTTAGTCAAATGAAATGTTAATTTGAGTAAGTAAAGTACTATTAAAGTTAGCATTTGCACAACATTTAAATAACAACTAACATATATGGATTTTAAAATAGAATCTTAAACGTTTTATATTTTTTAATATAATTGCATACCTTTGCTCTTGCAGTCCTTGGAGCCATTATCACTTAAGTTTATATCTAATTTTATACTATATTTAACAATGTTTGTTAGACAATGCCGGCAATCACTCCTTTGCGCGCCTTGCAAATGGAGTTGCGAATTGCTGTATTACAATTAGCCGCAGAAGTTTCCGGTAAAGTGACAATGACACAAGAGTCAAAACGCTACAATAGGCGGTAGACTGCCGCCAAATTTTGACGTATGTTTTTAATTAGAGGCCGAGCCATGAATACAATATTATAAGTCTTAAATCGAATTATGTTACCTAGTTATTTTGTAGCTATAAACCCTAGAGCATATTATTATAATCAAATAAATTGGTTATATGCCAATCTTAGTTATAAACTCTAAGCTATAAACCAATACTGAACGACGACCGACGATTTAGTATCACAGATTAGAATATTAAACTAGGTTTGTAATATTAATATCCATAATACAACAGATTTGGTCCCAGTCAAGATAGCTCACAGAGCTCCTCAAGCTCATGACCCGTGTCGGCCACTTTTTAGCTGCCGCGCGCGAGCTGCTCCCCTCCGTTAAAGGTGGGGAGTTGAGGACACCCGTTGTCCTCGGCCAGATAATAATAGTACAACCTATTAATCGCAATAAGTCCGGTTTGCCTTCTCCCATTATTCTGGGAAAGAGGGGGGGGTCCGTCCCCCTATCGACCACAAGTACAGAGGTTCGACGCTCCAGGTGAGTTCACCTCTCATATCGATGAAGCTGCACTGACCTTCAGTCCTTAGCGTAATTTCTATCTATAAAAAAAAAAAAAAAAAAAAAAAAACAACAGATTTGGAAAGACGGCTGGAGGAAAGCAAGGTGGGAGGGAAGGGGAAATATTATAGATCATTCATCAATAACACCAGATCAGGTACGAAGGAGCCCATCCGTCCCCTTATGCACGAGGATGGCAACTTAAGATACCGCGACACCGACCGAGCCAATATCTTCGCCAAACACCTGTCAGAGGTTTTCACTCCATTTCCCTCCACCGCGACTGACCACGTAAGCCAAACCGAAGCGCAAGTGAGGGAGTACTTTGCCCGCGAGAGCCCCTCCTTTCCCCCGGAGGCCATAACACCGTACCTAACATCGCCTAATCAAGTTCGCCGCGCCCTCTCGAGGGTGAACATTAGGAAAGCTCCGGGGGCAGACGGGATCCCTAACGAGGTCCTACGTCTCGCCCCCCCCAAAACCACAGCAGCTATTAGTCGCCTCTTCAACGGCATATACCGTACTGGCCACTTCCCCTCGAGATGGCAGATTGGCGAAGTGATAGTTATACCGAAACCGGGGAAAAGGCTGGATAAGGCCGAGAGCTACCGGCCCATAACGCTTCTCCCCACGCTTTCAAAGGTGTTCGAGCGTCTCTTTCTCGAACACCTCACCCCTCACTTGCCCCCCAGGTCTGAACAGTTTGGCTTCCGTGCAGGCCACTCGACGACTCACCAACTTGTCCGCTGCCTACACTTCATTACACAGGCCAACAACAAAAAGGAAACCGTCGCAGCTGTAATGCTGGACATGGAGAAGGCTTTTGACCGGGTTTGGCACGCCGGTCTTATTTCTAAAATCATCTCCGCTCAAGTCCCCCGCCCCCTCGTGCATATTGTCAGCTCCTTTCTCCAAAACCGCACCTTCTATGTCCGGCTTGAGAGCGCCAAGTCGGACATCTATTGCCAAAAAGTCGCAGGCAATCCTGTTCCCTAAGAGAGTTCGAGAGTTCCCGCCTCCACTACACCTAAACGGTGAGACTATCCCCTGGGGTACTACCGCGAAGTACCTCGGGGTAACATTAGATAGCAACCTCACTATGAGACCACACATCAAAAGAGTAACGGGGCATGCGCGCGCCGCGCTGAGCCAGCTCCGCCCGGTGATGTCAGAGCTCCTGCCTGTCCGGGTAAAAATACTAATTTATAAATTGTACATCCGGTCGCGCCTGACGTATGCGGCCCCGGCCTGGTTCCACCTCCCAGCCGCCACTACCAAGCGCCGCCTCTATGCAACGCAGGCGATGGCGCTGCGACTGGTGACCTCCGCTCCCCGCTACGTCAGGAACGACATCATCTCCCGGGATCTCGGCGTCGAGAGCCTGGATTCTTTTGTTGCAGGTCTGGCCACGAGGCTGTTCGAAAGAGCGGACAACTCCGGCTACAGCTCACTCCAGCAGTTGGCACCATACCATAGGAGGCCGCCCGACCGCCTCGCGTTTCCCCGGGACGCGGTTCAGCCGCCCCCGGAATAGGTTGCTGACGCTTAATGAAATCCAGAACTCCTACCATCTATAGCATTCTTGTTTCTAATCTTTCATTTAGGTTCTGCGCGATACTTACAAGTGTCGCAGCCAATACTCCAGTCTCCTGACCCGATGGCGCCGGACCCGCTCCGGGACCCGTGCTCGTCAACACTAGGACCCTGCCCCCCTAATAGGATGAAGATGCCCCGGTCCTCATTAGACCAGCTTATTGCCGCCTCTGTTGTGTGGACACTCCAAATTTTTCCGCCGCTGCCTCATTCTAGGTTAATTCCGCCTTCGTTTCTTATAGTCTCTCTGCGTTTAATAGCAACTCCGCTGCAGCTACTTTCCTCTCCCGCCCCACCCCCTGACTGGGTGACCATAAGGCCCCCCAACCCGGTTGGTGAGGTGGTGGAGACGTACACCAACTTCGTTTCTACGCTTTTTCAAAATTTCAGCTTCCAATTTTTTCTAAAATTGCAGCTTCTATGTTCGAGCGCCGTCGCAAATAGCCCTCACTGCTCCCGGTACCCTACTCCTTTCTATCCAAGCCCCGGTCGTGGGGTTCCCCTCCGGCCCTGGGGCCCGATAATAATGAGTAGTGTTGTATATAATATATATGTAGTACTTACGAGCGGTGAACAGTCCTCCCCGACAACTCGGAACCCGTGCCCCGCCCCTGGTCGCTGGCGACCCCCTGCTGGGCCTTCGTCGGGTTAACCGGCGATCCCACCTGGTAGGGGCCTACCGCCCGGGCGGAGCCGGAGGAAGCGTTGTCGGAGGGACCACCGACCAAAATTATTATAATTATAAGTGGCCGTCAAAGTCCACAATAAAGTGGCAAAGATGACCACCCTATAGTAATAGGGTGTGACCCCGCAACCGCTGGGAGGGGGCTACAAGTCCCGATACAGCTGCCTTCGGCACTCCCTGCAGAGTGTCTGAGATGACCGAATGATGAATGATGATGACACCAGATCCATTTTCTCGAATATGATTAGTGTTTGAAACATATTCTTCCACTAGTCGACCGACAGCCGCTGTCTTGTTAAAATAAGTATGTTGTCATGGCAACGTGTAATGTTATGGTTATGGTACGTGTAATTGTTGATCCGTTATTTTTCCCTACAATAGTGTATTTCAAGTCTAGATATCGACTGCAGCATTATATATATACAGGATTAGTTTTAGGTCACCGGCGAAATTTTAAAATAAAGAAGTAAACATCATTCCAAGGGTGTGTTTTAAAGAATATTATAGTCTAATTGTAATTTTGTTAAATAATAATCAATTTGAAATGATCCTTAAAAATACATGGATCGTTGTTCCTACGCGAAATGTCGCCGGGCTTAGAGACACGCGAGCTAGATGCCACGTGGTGATTTTCAATTATTATATTTATTTTTACTTCATAAATCGAAAGTAGGTATTATTGATTCTGAACCAATCCGCTGTTCGCTAGGGACTTGTCTGTAGGCCATACCCAGTTGATAAAACTGAAGACCGAAGATGGCACCGTCACTTCATCTAAGACCGAGATTTTGAGAGAGGTGGAGAAGTTCTATGGACAGCTGTACCATTCAACACGGCCTGTTGTTTGTTTGGCTGAAGATCCTAGAGCCAAACTAACCCGACATTACACCGAAGATATCCCGGACGTCAGCCTGTACGAGATTCGAATAGCCCTAAAACAACTAAAGAACAATAAATCACCGGGGGAGGACGGAATTACGGCTGAGCTTCTGAGAGCGGGCGGAAAGCCAGTACTAAGAGTCCTCCAGAAACTATTTGATGCCGTCATTCTCGAAGGCAATGTTCCAGAAGCGTGGACCAGAAGTGTGGGGGTGCTCTTCTTCAAAAAAGGCGATAAAGCCTTACTGAAGAATTATAGACCCATATCACTTCTTAGCCACGTTTACAAGTTGTTTT
>LUGF01002406.1:59616-76590 GCA_001625245.1 Calycopis cecrops
TATTCTACTAAATAGAGTATTGATTCTTCGAGCCAAAAATGTTACGTTAAACAGAAAATTATTGGACAAAGATGACGTAGTACCTTCGAGCCGGTCGATTCTTTGTAATAATTCTTGTGGCACCTTCACATCTTGCTGCACTTGGTCGTTAATTTGATTAGGCGTTAAATTGAATGTCGCGTTAATTCCGAGTAAGTCCACATCTCCGATGTACACTTTCGATTGCGGACCATTGGGACTGATACGGATGTTCTTGTCGTAAGCTGGTTCCAGAATAAGATCACCATCAATAGCTTTGATTTTTGGTCTGTTTTTATAGAATTCACATTTCGATTGCACTAAGAACAGATAGACTACTAATAAACGAGTAATAAAAGCCATTATCCATGTGTGATATGAGCTTCAAGCGGCCGGTGACTGAACATCATAATCGTTTGTAAAATAATTTGATCAGGGGGCGTTTTGACGCCCATTTTGTTGATAACTATAGGCAATGTGGTATTTGCTATATGATATATTTAAATTGCACACGATAATTGGTATCAAAAATGATGTATTGTACAAAGGTATTTTTTTCAACTCATGTTGAGGTTCTGGTTGAGTGGATATTGTTGGACGCCCAGTGGACAGTTCATAGTTACCAAAGGGTTCTAACTAATCGTTACCAGTGATGTACTATAAACATCACCAACCAGAAGCATTCGGATGCCGGTCAATGGACTACCTAACCTCACGAAACGCGACAGCACAGCTGTTACACGACGCTAACAACTATTACATCTTTGAAGTTTGATCATCTATTTGTTTATTTGTCGAGTTGTAAAGCTAAGCTAGTGGCAATCTTTAATTAATTAGAGATCCCTGTTTCGGTCGGTAAAGCGTTTTAGTGAAATTATAGACTACGGACGCGTGGCTGTAAAATGTGGAAAACTAATCTGAGTGGTTTACGAAGCAAGCTGCTTCAGCAACAACTTTTTCCTTAGCAATCTACAAGTTCGACTACCTCAGGTCTTAGAGTGAAACGAAATGGAGTCACAGGCAAACACCTAACATGTATACGAAGTCTATCAATGGGCTATTTTCCAAGTTTTCAAAAACCACTCCAAAATGTTTATCAGTGATCAAGTGATACAATTTTCTGTTTTTATTTCTCACTAGCGACCCGCCCCGGCTTCGCACGGGTGGACATTTATTTTTTAAGCTCTCTGAAAAAAAAAATTGTTTTGTATGTATGTTTTAATAGGTTTTTTATTCGTGTTACATTTCTTTGTTTCGTATCTACTTAACTCTTTTATTTTTATTTTTAATTTTAACGACTTTATTTAACTTAATGTTTCACTATACCTACACTATGTTCGCAGTAGTATTTGTAGATGGCATTAAAACATATTGGTTTTCAGGAGATCCTACTCGAGGAAGTGTAACATATAAATTATAATTGGCCATGAGAAAAGCACTCTTTTCTGACATCGATGCCTACCGTTGAAAAAGTTTGACCCTGGGATTTATTTATTGTAAGGGCAAACGATACCTTGACGGGAAACTGTAATCTTTTAAAGAAAATAGGCAAATCTGTCGATATCATCGGGATCCGCGGAATGTGAGCGAGCTGTCCAGCCGCCGCCGGGCCGGTGATAATGGTCGCTACAATCACATTGGCTCGCAATTCTTTTATCAAAAGTCTTGTCTCATTGCACATATTAGGAGGGCTTAAATTTCTTAATAGCATAATGGGCGTAGGTACCTTCTTTTAATTTCAGTTCGTGGGGTGGCAAGCCGGCAGGATTGAGAGAGTTTAAAAATTCTTGTGGATAGTGTACTGTATCTTCGGTGTTACACACGGTGTCGATGGATTCAAAACATTTAAAATCACCGGGTACTTTTTCAATAATCATTTTGTTAATTTCATTTCATATCGGCCGGCGGCCATCATTCATTTTAATACCAATTACAATTTTAAATTCGTACCTACCTAATATCTTTTGAATGGATTGTCTGATTGGAATAAAATAAAAATTTAATTTATAGCTATTGAAACAATCTTGTTCAATAAATAGTTTATTTGGATAAGGATTAGTATTTGACGATAATATCATCAATAAACATAGGCTAATAATTTTAATTACTTTTATTCTAGGGAAAAGTGGTTATAATGGCTAAAATATAAATGTTTGGTTTATACTATCGCGGAAATATAAATAAATGGGATCAATACGGCGCCGACATTGATGAACTCCTGCAACACATCGAACCTTTGCCTAAAAACTACGAAAAATTCGTGGAGGCGGTCAGTACGATTTCGCGGAGGAGAATTCAAAGAGGTTGTCGTACCTCGTACATACCAGGACTCAGTAGAGAATCAGTTAAACTATTAATGAAGTACGAACAACTTTACAGCAAAGACCCCTTTTCGGAAAGCACTCTACGGCTGGCGAGGATCTCATGGCAGCGGTATTGGAAGCTCAAAAAGAGCGATGGATGAGCGAAACACTCAAATTGACACAGCACATAGAAGACGGATTTGAAGCGAAAATGGTAACTGGGGTGGTGTTTGTGGACCTTACGGCTGCCTATGATACGGTGAATATTAAGATGCTCCTCCACAAAGTCGAAGAACTAACTAATGATATGTATCTTGTTCGTATCCTGCGTGAGCTCCTTAGTAATCGCCGCTTTCGGGTTAGCCTCTATGCCAAGAAAAGCAGATGGCGTTCCCAGAAAAACGGTCTTCCGCAGGGTAGTGTTCTGTCGCCCATATTATTCAACATATACACAAATGACCAACCATGCCCACAGAACATCAATCGTTTTATATACGCTGATGATCTAGCTATACCTAACCACTCAATCCTACACATTTGAGTCGGTACAGGAGACGCTAACCATGGCCCTTAACACCTTAGGCTAATATTATAATGACAATGGTTTAAAACCTAACCCATCTAAAACACAAGCCTGCGCATTCCATCTCCGCAACAGGCAAGCGTACCGCACACTAGATATAACGTGGCAACAGGTCAGAATCGCGCACATGGTGCCTTTAACCTACTCCCCTGAATAAACTATACCCGTTGGCCGGCATCGCTCCTCCAGAAGTAAGAAGGGACGTAGCTTGTTGCCACAACTCACAAATCCATTAGATAAGATAGAAATTTGACAAGTGGCTAGTACTATGAATGAATGAATGAAATAAGTAGGTATACATTATTGTGCATATTACAGAATACAGAAAAAAGTTACATTTTAAAGTAATTAACTGGTACTATCAGTAGATTTCAGAATCAGCATGCACGTGTTACGTTATCGTCAATTTCACGTAGTTTAGTGTCACGTGACTTATGAATAAAAATAAATATTTAAAAAAATAGATTTTTATACAAAATACTTATTGACGACATTGTAGCAGTCCATCTCGGCTTCGCACGGGCATAATATTATAATATAAAATAAAATAAAAGAATAATAAATTAAAGAAAATATACAATGTTTTACAGTGAATTTCTAAAAAAATAACATTCATTGAAAACAAAAAAACCAAGCCATACTTTTTTTTGTGAATATATTTTCTTAATTTTTTTTTTTGTATTTACATTGTTTTTTTATATTTTATTTGTTTTTTTTATATTTCTTTTTGTAAGTATATTATTTTTCACTTTTATTTTTTGTAATTTTTCATTTTTTTTTATTTATACTTAAGTACACTAATTGTTAAAAGGTCATAACCGCAAAACAAAAGCCATTTAATTTATTGAGTAACCTTTGAGTAAGAGTGGTATTTTTTATTGGTAGCAAAATAAATTAATTTTCAGGGACTCCAACCCGCGGTCGGCCTACGTATAATTGACCATGAGTAAAACAATTCTTTCGCAGATTGATCCTAAGTAATTCGAAGGTGTCTTGCCTGTTATGACTTATGGCTCGGAAACATGGACGATCACTGCACAGACAATCCACCAACTCCAAGTCACACAGAGAGCCATGGAGCGCGCTATGCTCGGTATCTCCATCCGAGACGAAATCCGTAATACGGACATCAGGAGCCGCACTAAAGTCACTGACATAGCAAACGTCATCACGCGTAAAAAGTGGGAATGGGCTGGCCACGTTGCAAGACGGAACGATGGGAGATGGAGCACAAAGGTGTCGGAATGGAGACCCCGCACTGGCCACAGAAACGTGGGCCGACAAATGACGAGGTGGGCCGACGATATCATAAAGACCGCCGGTAAAAGATGGATGACAATGGCAAGGGATCGTCGAAAATGGCGTGAAATGAAGGAGACCTTCACTCAGCAGTGGGTGGCTATAGGTTGAAGAAGAAGAAGAAGAAGAAGAAGAATTCGAAGGTTTGACCTTGGGACTTGTTAAATGTTAACGCGAAAGATGTTTTTACTGGAAATTGAAGCCGTTTAAAAGGGATTGGCAAATCAGTAGGGATCATCGGTATCCTCGGTATAAGAGCTAGTTGACCAGCTGCTGGACTGGTCATAATAGTCGCTACAATTAAATTTTCCTTTAATTCCTTAATAAGCAACCTAGTCCCATTGCTTGGAGGGCGTCCATTTTTCAAAAGCATGAATGGTATTCCAATTTTTAACGTAAATTTGTGGGGTGGTAATCCAGAAGGGTTCAAGGAATTCAAAAATTCCTGTGGATAATGAGGATTCTTCAATATTAGTCATAGTGTCTATCATTTTGTTTTTTTTTTATCTGACCGCTGACTTTTTGAACGATTAGATTGTTTATTTTGTTGAAAGTATAATTATTCAGTGACACTATTGCCCTAGAGCACAACCAATGAAAGTCCTTTTCGTGCAAATTCTCGATATCAGGGTATACCGCATCTATTAAATTTCCCAAATCATGGAGTATTTGGCCTAGAGACTCATCCAGAATAATGTCACTATATCCGCTTAATTTTGGAGCAGGGAAAATTCCCTCTCCAAGTTTTACCAGTTGTTGTGGGAAATCACTGTCACTTCCATGAAGATGAGCTCTCATATTCGTCCTTAATTTCAATGTTTTAATCGAAGTCCATAAGGGGGATGATTTTAAGCATGCTTTGATGATATCTGCTCGCGTTTCTCTGTTAATAACGGGGAGAGTCTGTCGGAAATTTCCAGCAAATACAAAAGTAATTCCACCCATGACGGCGGAGGTGTTCCTGAGGTCTTTTAGGGTTCTGTTAACGGCCTCTATATGAGCTCTATGGCTTATCGTTCATTCGTCCAATATAACTAATGAGGTGTCTTGTAGTACCTAATTTACCTAGAGGCCCGTTTTAGCGGATAGAACATGTAGATTGTTGCTCAAGATTCACAGAAGTTTTGCCACCTCTCAAGAGACTTGCAGCAATTCCGAAGGAAGCAACTGCTATTGCTATCTTCCCTGATTCTCTGACCTTAGCAAGTATCAAATTAGAAAGAAACGTCTTTCCTGTTCGGCCTGGCGCATCCAAGAAAAATATTTTTTGTTTGTGTTGTGTGAACGCTGTCGACTATAGTCTCAAAACATGTTTTTGATCTGGGACTAATTTTGGTAGGTTTTCATTGATGTGTGTTTGTTTCTATTATTTAAACTGGTGATATCTTTTGAATGGAATATCCGAATCGAATCATTTAAAAGGTGATATGAAGGTATTGAAGTAGTCTTAAATAATGATTTATTTATTTTGATAAGGATCAATACCTAGGTACGATTAAAGAACCTTTTCTAGCTGGTATATAATTTAGTTTTTTTTTAAATAAAAGGACGCTTATTGTGACGTAACTATAAAAGATAGAGACATGCTGTCGTGACATTTTTTATAGATAGTGATGTGTCCTGAAAAATTGTAATACATAATTTTGTTCTATCATTAATAGTTTTCTCAGCGCACGCGATTGAAGGAAGTTTTTTGTTATTTTTTTTACACATTGGGTTAGATTATTCAAGTCTTAGTATGCATCCCTATTTTTTTTGAAAATAAAACATAACTTATGTCACTCGGGAATAGTTTATCTTGACAACGGTGAAAGATTTTTTTAAATCGGTCTAGTAGTTTCGGAGCCTATTCATTTCAAACAAACAAAAAATCAAACATTTCCTCTTTATAATATTAGTATAGATTTACAAGTTATTTCACTACATAATGTCTTTAAAAATGAAATTAATTAAAGAATATATTCAACAAGCTATTATTTTTAATACTGGAAAATAGCCCAGTACAACAACCTAAAATGACAGTGGTTGAAAACATCGATATTTGATATCGGTTAAATTCGAAAATCATAAGTACCTAATTGAAGTGTGATAATAATTTTATCAATATAAATTTTAAAATAATATTAAATGAAGCCAAATATTTAACGACGAACGTATAAAATAAAGTATCAATCTTTATTTATTTCAACTAAATATTTAAAAATATGTGTTACCTACAAAAATTATTAAAATGTGGGTTCATATTTGTTAGGTATCAAACCGATAAATGAAATGTACCTACCTACTGCACTCCACTGTATTCTACAAAGTATTTCACACATAGGAATGGAGTGTCTATATTGGTTATGCGGGTTAAGTTTATAAATTTTCAAATACCCAATGTTTATTAGTAAGCGTTAGGTAATTCTTATTTTGTTTGTTAAAGATTAGTGTTTGCCATAAAATATATAGTAAGTAAATATCGACTAGGATAGTAAACGATCATAATCATACTAGCTGCATCCCGCAATTTCATCCTCGTAAAACTACTACTTAACATTTAGTATGTTAACTAAAACCCATCACAATATATTCCTGAAAACTGTACCTGAATCGGTTGTGCCGTTTCTGACATTAGCGTAATATAGGTATCCCCCTCGACGGGTATCCACCTTGTCGTGGTGAGTGGGCTTAGTAACCGTGGCTGAACCACCACGGTGAAGCCAAGAGGGACCCCAGATGGGTACGCTCCAAGTGGGCTTGCCCAGAGGCGCACTGCTGTGTCCGCGGAGGAGGGGTCGCGGGGGGCGTCTGTCTCGGTGTGTCGTTGCCGTGCACCCATCTCCCGCGACCGAACGAGAGGGGCACCGTCAGATGCGTTGGCGGTGGGGCCGCAGAGAAAGAGGAGATGCGGTGTGTCGTTGCAGTCCTCTCTGTCCTCTGCGGCCGTTGAATGGTTGGTCCATCGTTCAGCAGATAGGACCAGCCAATTTCGGAAGTCCTCCACCGGTCCCTCTGAATAGGGAGGGACTGCTCAAAGGCAACCAGACAGATCCTAAAGAGGAGGAGTCTGGCCTTTTCACCGAGGCCAGCCTGTCGGTGAAGGATCCTGTTGCTTGTAGATCCAGGAGCCTCCAATTACAGCAATTACGCTGAACGCAGGGGTTTAGTCGATAGGGGCAACCCTGTTGTCGAGCCCGACACTGCACCCAGGTTGAGCCACCCCGGTTCCTGGGTAGCGTGCCTAAAGGCATTGCGTGCTTTGCAAAAAGAAAAAAAAAATAGGTATAGAAGATAGATATATTAAGTTTCTACAATATCAGTGATCTAATTGCTTTATTCTAAATTAAACAAGTCGGCACTAGTCATTCATTATTCAGTAAATTATTACACTGTATAGGTACACAGTGGAAGTAAAATCCGTCAGATTAGATCAGTTGTCATTTTTTGTGATTAACGATATTAATATTATTTTTTAAAATTTTATGTATTATTCATCAAATTTTAAATATAATAATACTCTCCAGACACCGGTGAAATATATCTGATATTTGAAGGTGAAATATAATGGTGAAATATAATGTTATCGTTATGAAGATTTGAAGTTTACGAACTTTTTTGTCACGTAAAAACATTGTAATTTGCCATTTTGCTGAATGAACGCCTGAAGGTATGTTTAAAAGTCACCGCACACGTGTCAACTCGGAAAGGGATCATAACCGTATCACTTCGAGGCGTTAGGAATGCGAACGCACATCAATGGGAAACGTAACGTAATCGCCTCATCTCGGAATAGGCAACCGAATCGCTATCAACGCGCTTATGGTGAGCCGTCAACCAGTCATCTGCGCGCTTACGGTGAGGTGTCAACAAGGAGTCTAGCTAGCCTCGCCGTAGCCGAGTTGACGTACAGGCGGTGTCGATACGCTTGCGTTAGGTTCAAACATAAGGTTGACGTCTCATTGACGCAGACGCCTTGTTGACGGCGAGATAAGATAAGATAATTTATTTATTTGCTTGAATATAGGTACAGAATCGAAAAACGATACCGTTACGTTCCCTCTTCTTCTTGGAGTATTATGGTCACCGTTTTTTTTATAGGATAAGGGGCAAACGAGCAGTTGGTAGATGACTACCTATTCATAGACATCTGCAAAACTCGAGGCTTTGCAGGCGCGTTGCCGGCCTTTTAAATATGAGTAAGCTCTTTTCTTGAAGGACCCCAGGTCGTATAGGTTCGGAAATACCGATTGTGGCAGCTCGTTCCAAAGTGATGTTGTGCGTGGTAACAAATTGCGCCTGAAAGGCACAGTTGTAGACTTTGGGACATCTAGGTGGTGGCGGTGGAACTTGGAGTTCTGTCGGGATGTCCTAAAGTGGAACTTCGCTGCGGGTATTAATCCGAACAACTCCTCGGAACACTCCCCGTTGTAAATACGGTAGAAAATGCAGAGCCAGCCTACATATCTTCGTAACGCCAGAGAATCAAGCCGATCGGATACATATTGATCATCAACGATTCGAGTCGCTCTACGTTGGATGCGGTCAAATGGAGCGAGTTGATATTGAGGGGCTCCAGCCCAAAGGTGAGAGCAGTACTCCATGTGCGGTCGTACCTGTGCTTTCTATAGTTGTAGCACGTGCGCTGACATGAAGTACTGCTTCGCCCTGCTGAGAACACCCAGCTTTTTAGAGGCAAATTTAGCCTTCGCTTCCAAGTGACCGCGAAACTGAACGTTTTTTTTTTTTTTTTTTTATGGTATAGGAGGGCAAACGAGCAGTTGTAGCCATTTTCATGATTACCGACGCCCACAGACATCTGCATAGACTACAGATGCGCTGCCCCCTTTCTCCTCCCACCTCCGTGGACCACCGGCTACTTACACACCGCACGAAACGCGACAGCACAGCTGTCACTTCACGCCGGTCTCGTGTAAGCGAGAGGTACCTCCCCGGTCGTGCCGGCCCAATTCGGCTGCATGCAAGCATGCAGCGTGGCACTACCTCTTACCACGTTACTCGATATGTCGACACCAAGTATACCGATATTAGCTGAGGCCATTAAGGGAGTTTATTCTAAAGACGATGATACACGTCGAATGGGTTTTTTTAGTGGTAAACGCGCAAACTTGTGTTTTCGTGGGGTTAAATTGGACTAAATTAAGTCGGCCCCATTCCGAGACTTCGTCTAACATAGATTCGTCTTCGGACACAAGTTTGTTTCGATAGTCGGTGACGTATTCCCGGGAAATATTAGCGCGGCCAGTGTATATTGCATCACCAGTACTGTCATCCGCATAGCAATGAATACCGCTGGTTTACAGCATGTCATTAATATGCTGAAGAAAGAGTGTGGGAGACAAAACACAGCCTTGCGGAACCTTGCGTATATACACGTATAGGTCAACGAGTCATCACTCCGGTGCAGAGATGGTAAGGACGGCTGAGCAAAATTCCCAAGGATAGTCTTAGCGAGGGACCAAAAAGCACGTGTTCCTGAGGGAAGGCGCCCTAGTTTTTCGCCACCCAAGTATTCTGACTTTGCCCTGTCGATAGCTCTTTTGAAGGACCTGGTAGTGTAATTATACTTCTTTTTAAGTGCGCTGGTTTGTGCATCCTGGGATGCTGCCACAAAAGCCCAGGCCTGGTAGCACTCCTGCTTATAGCGCAATGCTAATCTGCAGGAGCGTCGAAACCAAGGCTGCGATCTACCACCAATGGGTACCATCGAGTGTGGAATGAAAAGCTCCATTCCCTGGAGCACCACATCAGCAATAGAGTCCGCAACAGCATTAGGATCATCCAGCGAGAAGCAAATCCGCCCCCAAGGGTAGGTATCATCTCATGTTATGTGTGCGGTGACCTTAATACTTCAAGTCATAGATAATAGATGCTACAACTAATACAGATTATAAAAAGTTAACGCACAAACGCATTTGCCACATATTTCATAGACTATATCGCATTTTAGTTTTGCATTCCGTTTCGACCGAATATTCGGTCTGGACATTTCGGATATTGACATTTCAAGCCGAATATTCGGTCTGGACATTTGAGTGGTATATTCTAGTTATTCGACGGTTCGGCAGCAACTGAACTACCAAGTGGGTTACCTACTACCTACTGTAGGTACCCAAGCGAGTAAAGAAGTACCTCCGTGACTAACATAGCGATTGACATTTTTTATTTCTTCTGTCAAAATCGGTTTTATTCGCATATCATGGCCCGCTAATTTTGTAGGTACAGGTATTTTAGTGGAGTGCCTGGAGCATATAAAACGGTAAAATCTCGGACTAGAGTTATAGTGAATGAATTAATATGATCGATGTGGGATATTGTGTTTTAAAACTATAAATTGCAATGTTTACCCAATTTTTTTGTGCACTCCATTTTTTTTTCCTTTTTTAATCGTTTATTCAGTGCTCCACAATACATAAACAAGAAAATAAAAACAGATAAAAAAAAAGTAAACAAAATCAAAATAATATCAACTAACCTATGTATAAACATAAACTGATTTACACAGTGTATATCTGCACAGAAGCGCAATGTGGAGGGGCACTGAAAGTGATACCACTCGGCATACAACGAATTTTTAACATATTATTATAAAAAATTATATTTGACCATATATTTTCACTTAAAACAGTATTTTTTATTCATAATTATGTTAAATCGTACATGGGTAGATAAATAGGAACATTTTTCAAAGATAGCTTGTATACGAAAAAAGCAGTAGGGATCTAGACAGGTAGAAAATCGGAGAGGGTAGAGCGGAGCTACAGCTGCTATATACAATTGCAAGCAGGTGTGGCATGTATTTTGAGTTTATAAGGCGCTCCGTCTAAAACTCATGATTTAAATACAATTCAGGTTCAATCTATCTATATATATAAAACTCAAACGTGACATAGCCAGCTATCAACGCACAGCCCAGACCACTGGACGGATTAAGCTGAAATTTGGCATCCAGATAGATGTTACGACGTAGGCATCCGCTAAGAGGGATTTTTAGAAATTTAACCTCTAAGGGGGTGAAATAGGGTATTGAAGTTTATATGGATTTCTTAGAAATTAAGCGCGGGTGAAACCGCGGGGCACTGCTAGTTCTTTCATAAAAGCAACAGCCAAAAATACGAGTGTTAAGTATTTTGTCATCACTATATTAAGCAACAACTAATGCAGCGTTTGAGCACCTTAAAAGAGTGTGAAAACCCCCAGGCACTCCACTATTTATGTGGGGCCAAATAGTGTAAGGAGACTGGTATGGTAAAAAAAAAAGACTGCCACTAGTCGGGTGACGTTGACAAATAACAGACCATGATGACGTTAAAAATTAAAATTTCAATTCCAATTTGCCATTTGGACGAACATATTGTACACTAGTGGAATTTAATTCCATAGTTTTTATTTATGCATAAATGTACCTATATTAAATAGTATTAATAAATCTGTTTAGGACTAAAATGGCACGTAAATTATATTATTGGTTATATGTTATGTTAGAATCTTTAAGCCATAATAATAGTTCCTTTTAGGTTATGTTTTTTATTTTATTTTTGTATTTTTACAAATATTTAAATAAAAATATGTATATAAATTTACACCTAAATAATTTTTTGATTACTTCATTTTTTTTAGGCTGCACTCGAGCGGAAGGGAACTTTTAAAGTTGAATATCTGCAACACGTTGAGAAAAAAGTACAGGAAAAATGGGAAAAGGAAAAAATTTTCGAAGTCGAAGCACCAAACGATGGAAAAAATTACGAAAAATTCATGTGCACATTTCCTTATCCATACATGAATGGGCGTCTGCACCTCGGGCACACGTTTTCCCTTTCCAAATGCGAGGTATGAACGTTTATCACGTCAAATTAACATCTTTAGTTTGACTTGCTATTTCACTTTATTGTGAAATGATTATAATATATTTTAGAGTAAATAAATATATTAGTAATGATGCAATATCTTTTCAACAGTTTGCAGTTAGGTACCATAGACTAAAAGGCCGCAAGGTCCTCTTCCCCTTCGGATTTCACTGCACTGGAATGCCCATTAAGGCATGCGCTGATAAGTTAAAGAGAGAAATGTCTCTTTATGGGTGCCCACCAATATTCCCTGAAGATGACGAGGTAACTGTCAAAGAAGAGGGGGATATCATTCCTAAAGACAAAAGTAAAGGGAAAAAAAGTAAAGCGGTTGCAAAGACTGGAAATGCAAAGTATCAGTGGCAGATTATGAGAACTCTTGGGATTCCAGATGATGAAATTCAAAAGTTTGCAGATGAAAACTATTGGCTGGAATATTTTCCACCAAAAGCCCTCGAGGACTTAAAAAGAATGGGAATACATGTAAGTTGACACAAAAAATTATAAGAATTTCAATAGGTTTTTTAACTGATTTTAAACATCAATATTTTTTTGAGATTAATTATGAATAAACTATGTATGATAAAAATATGATGATAATATTTTAAAATGTATATTATTTTTTAAGTTTTTTCAAACACTTCTATTAATGTTTATAATCTACTATTCATAATTAAGCATAAAAATGTAGAATAATTTTAATTTCATCACAGGTGGATTGGCGAAGAAAATTTATCACTACTGATGCAAATTTGTTCTATGACTCATTTGTGAGATGGCAATTTATCCATTTAAAAGAGAGAAACAAAGTTTTGTTTGGCAAGAGATACACAATATTCTCACCGTTGGATAAACAACCATGTATGGATCACGACAGAAGCACTGGTGAAGGTGCTGGGCCTCAGGAGTATACATTAGTTAAAATGAAAGTGATACAACCCTTACCTGAGGTTTTAAAGTAAGTTTAATAACCCCCTTGTCTAGCCATATGCATCTTTATAAATTTGTTAAATTGTATGCATAAACATCTTCTGCCGGATCATTTACTGTTGTACTTAGTTTTTAATATAATTGAAAATCATTTCCTCATACTAATTACTATCTGCACTTACAAATGACAGGTAAATTTTATGTTTTAACATCTGTAATAATGATGGGATAATTATTTACCTACTATTTATTTTTATTGCTATTTATGCTCACATATTTTTAAGAGATTGAATATTATCTAAAACCTATTACATATGTAGCACGCATTTATGACATTACTATCTTATAGCACAAATATAAGAATAAATTTGAAAATTGGCAAATTATATTTATATGACTGAAAAAAGCAAATATAAGTTTCTCAACATAAATAAGATGTAATCAGCATAACCTTATGTCTGTGCAGAACAGAGGCCAATTTTCAATTTTATCCATAGTATTCATTATATGGAATGGTTTAATTTTCATAATATGAATATTTGATAATATTTGTTCCAGAGGTCTAAAGAGCAACAATGTGAGTTTGGTGGCTGCCACTCTCAGACCTGAGACAATGTATGGTCAAACCAATTGCTGGATCTCTCCTGACATCAAATATATTGCTTTTGAAACAGTCAAGGATGGTATTTTCATTAGTACTAGGAGAGCCGCATGCAACATGGCATATCAAGGCTTTACTGAGAAAGATGGAGAATACAAAATACTCCTGGAGATAACAGGACAGGATCTCATGGGAATTGCTCTTAGCTCACCGTTTACATGCTATGAGAAGATCTACACCCTTCCTATGTTAACTATAAAGGAAGACAAGGGCAGTGGCATTGTAACAAGTGTACCGTCAGATTCTCCTGATGATTATGCAGCATTAGTTGACTTACAGAAGAAACCGGCATTTAGGGAAAAATATGGTATCAAAGATGAAATGGTTCTACCATATAAACCTGTGCCTGTCCTAAAAATTCCAGAATACGGCAACATGGCAGCAGTGCATTTATATGAGAAATTGAAAATCCAAAGTCAGAATGATAAAGAAAAACTGACTCAAGCCAAGGAGATGGTATACCTCAAAGGTTTCTATGATGGTGTGCTGTTGGTTGGAGAGTACACAGGCAGTAAAATACAAGACGTTAAGAAGAAACTGCAGGGCAAATTAATAGAAGAAGGAAGTGCTGTCTTGTACTATGAACCAGAGAAAACTATTATGTCCCGATCTGGAGATGAGTGTGTCGTAGCTCTGTGTAACCAGTGGTACCTTGACTATGGTGAGCAGAAATGGAGAGCTCAAACTGAAGAAGCTTTAGCTGAAATGAATACCTACCATGATGAAGTAAGGAAGAATTTTGAAGCAACTCTTAGATGGTTGCATGAGTATGCATGCTCTAGAACATATGGGCTTGGTAATTTTCTTTATTTTACTATATTTTATATGCATGTAAAAAAATATTTGAAAACATTTCTTTTTATCGCCTGCCAACTTGTAGTAATTAATATTTTAATTACTACTGGGTAGCATATAAATTATACATATAATTGTAATTATGTAAATATTAATAATTCTCTTAATTATATTTGAAATTTCGAACAAGATTTTTTGGAAACAGAACACTAACAGATATAACTAACATAATATAGGGCCATTTAAAAAATATAATAACATTTAACAATTACTAATACTTCATAAACATTGGGTAAAACTAGGACACCAATTACCTAGCGACATTTGAAAATTTACTTTGATCATGTCTTTTATAGGAACTATCCTTTTCTTTGGGATGAAATGTATTTAAGTTCTTCCAGATTGTAATAATTAGTATGTGTATGTAAGAAAACCTATGTAATACTAACTTTCAATGAAAAAGTCTTCAAATAGCGAACGAGTTTTAAGACTGTCAGGGCAACTAGAGGCTGTAATATGAACATTAACTTGCATATTTAATAACAAACAAACTAAAATATAATAAGAAAATTAAATATAATATTGAATGTCAATTAAAATTGTCATTCCTTTTTAAATATTGAATGTCAATTAACATTGTCATTCCTTTCTAAATATTGAATGTCAATTAACATTGTCATTCCTTTCTAAATATTGAATGTCAATTAACATTGTCATTCCTTTCTAAATATTGAATGTCAATTAACATTGTCATTCCTTTCTGAATATAAAAATAAAAGCCTAAAATTAAGATTGGGGCACGCCAAATTCAGTTAACATGCTGCCTCTGTTTCTTACATGATCCTCATTGTATAAATACAATATTACTTTGTAACAGCACATACACTTTAGCGGCAGTCGCCAAATCAATACAACTTATTCCATTTACAAGGTTGTGTTGAAAATATACTATCCGAATAAATACATATCATTCTCAATTTTTTTGGGATCTTGGTTTTAAGTTAATATTTTCCCATCAGGAACCAGAGTGCCGTGGGACCCACAGTGGGTGATTGAATCTCTATCAGACTCTACGATATACAACGCGTACTACACCATCTCTCACTTCCTACAAGGTGACACATTCCGAGGTAACAAGGAGAACATGCTCGGGATCGCTCCGGATCAGATGACCTCCGAGGTGTGGGACTACATATTTTTCAAAGACGCACCTTTCCCCAAGTCAACTAAGATATCTAAGAAGTCTTTAGAACTGATGAAGAACTCATTCCAGTTTTGGTAAGTTGTCAACTATACAGGGTTGGTGATCGGCCAAATTTTGAAATAAGGAAGTAAACATCATTCCAAGGATGTGTTTTAAATTTTAACATCTAATTGTAATATCTGCTAAATAAAAATCGATTTGAAATAGTCCTTGAAAATACAGCGATCGTGGTTCATACGCGAAATGTATGAACTTCAAGGACGCCAGCCGAGCGACACTCGCAAGTCATATGCCATGCGGTGACCAAGAAATATGTTTATGACATGGGACAAAGTAATTTTAACTAATTATTCTTTTATTCTTTTTTATTTCATAAATCGAATGTATTATTGATTCTGAACCAAACCTGAAAATTTGGCCGGTGACCAAAAAATAACCCTGTATATGTTATGTTCTATAGTATATACTGTATATTAGGGGTGAGACGTATTTACGCTACCAGGTTTTAATACCAGGTTTTACTTTTTTAGAAGGGCGCCCTGGTACGCGTAACAGATACTTGCAAGTATAAAAGTATTTTGCTATACGCCGATAACCCTGGTATTTTTACGTACTCGTACTTGTTAGCCCTGGCATTCAATATTACAAGTATATCTCACCTCTACTGTATATATTATAATTTATAGTATTGTTCAAAACATAAACTAGCAGTCAGAAAGAGCATTTACATATAAGAATATATCGCTGCATGAAATCGATGTCGTCGTATCTCGTGGTAAGCGTGTTCAACCGCAGACGTGAGGTCCCGGGTTCGAATCCCGGCGAGGACCAAAAATTGTTATTGCGATTTTTCAATTTCTAAGAACAGTCCGAAGTCAGGAAGTTGGAGGTGTTACACCCCCGTGCCTCGGAGAGCACGTTAAGCCGTAGATTCTAAGCCTGATTTCTCTCCGGTCGTGTCGGACTGCCGTCCCATCAGAATATGAGAATGAGAGTTATACAGGTGCACTTGAGTTTGCTCGTACACTTGTGCACTATAATATGTTCTGCGCAGATGGCTCATCTATATAGGCCGCCGTAGCCGAAATCGGCTAGGACGACATTATTGTTATTAATAGATGAATTATAAGAACACTTTTATAACTATGAGATAATGAGATAACCAAAAATAAATTCAAATTGAATGGTTGTTCTAATAAAGTTAGTAAGTAGTTAGTAAGTTAGTAAAGTGGGGCAGCGCATCTGTATAGCCTCTATGCGGATGTTTGTGGGCGTCGGTAGTCATGAAAATGACTCCGGCTGCTCGTTTGCCCTCCTATATCATATAAAAAAAA
>LUGF01002406.1:79365-90394 GCA_001625245.1 Calycopis cecrops
GTCAATTTTTGTAAATTAATTATTTATTATTTAACAATGTGTGTGTATGTGTGTATATATATGTGTAACTATATGTAAGTGTATGTATGTGTATGTAATGTAGGTAGGGTGCCTACATATTTATTGGTTTATTTAGATTTTATCTCTATTATTAAATAGTTTTATGTGTATCGAGAAAAACTTTTAAATGAATCCTTTTATATAATTATTAATATTTATCGCAATACCATATATACGCTGGTTGTCACAAATAATTTATAAAAAGTCTCTGGCGGACTCTTTGTGTCCGAAAAGCGGACGCTACTCGCCACAAATTTAATTTGCAATGCGCTTTGTTATTGCAATGCGTTTAGAGTTACTTCTGATAGATCTGCCGGCATCCCATACATAATACTGTCAGGCAATGGCAGGTATTATAATTAGAGTTACCTATATTTACATTTCCCTTTTTTTTTCATAGCAACACATCAGCGCGTTTGAAAGATTATGTATTAATAAGTACACCGCTGTCTTTCGTAATCGATCTAATAATTGCTTCGATTGATACACAGAACAGAAGAAATGGATCGGAACTAAAAAGAGAATAAATTACAGGCATATATTAATAAATAAAATAAAAATTCTTTATTTTGTACCAAAATAACAATAACAAAGACAGCTTAAAGCTTGTGTGATGCACAAAAATGACGGCCATATATTCGTTTCTAAAATGTTTTTATTCCCTTTTTAGTATCCTAAGACAATTTAGTACAATACCATATTGGCTGAAGATTTAAAAAAATATAATTAACGGTAACTGTTACAATAGAAATTAGAATAAGCGAACGCTGGTGTGGAGTCGCTCTCTCGGGTCGGTCCGCCGCACCCGCGCCCTCACCACACTCATCGATGTGCCTCTCGCCACAATAGCAGTAAGGCTCCATTACGCCACTTGCAAAGTTGACCGACGCTAGGCGAATACGAAAGTGTGGAGGGGCACTTCGTACAACTTTACGACTTCCATTTGCTGTCGGTTTTTGCGGCCGAGTCAATGGACTCTAAGATTCTTAGCAAGATTGTCCGAGTGTGTGGGCACTTTGTACTTCGGGTTACTTCGGGGAGTTATTCGACGAAGCGTCGAAGCGACTAGTATAGTGGACGCTATGTTTGTTGTTTGCAGGCGGGCGGTCTGCCGGACAACAAGACGATCTCGCAGCGGCTGGCGGCGCTCCCCGAGCTGCACAAGTACATGAAGCGTGTCATGCCGTTCGTGCAGGCGGCGCGGGAGAGCCTAGAGCGTCTCGGGCCCGACGCGCTCTCCGCCGCGCTGCCCTTCGACGAGGCCGCCGTGCTGCGCGACAACACGCAGTATCTGCTCGCCACGCTTGACGTACGTACACTACACGCACACACACACGCACGCGTACACGCACACATGCTCACCTATACGTGCACATGTCATGTACATCGTGTGTGTATACTTCCAGCTGGACAGCATCTCGGTGCGGCATACGGACGAGCCGGGTGCGCCGGACAAGAGCCGCGAGGAGTGCCAGCCGGGCCGCCCACACCTGGCGGCGTCTGCGGCGCCGGCGGTAGAGCTGGCGCTCGCCAACCCGCAGCCGCGCTCCGGCCTCTTCACGGTGCGGCTGCGCGTGGCCGACGGCGACTCGCTCGACAAACTGAAGGCGAAACTCTGCAGGGAGGTCAAAGCTATCAAGGGTGAGTGCAACCCTTGTAGATAGAGGATACTAAGGTACAAACATTACCGAGCCAACGTAATTAGTAAAATTAGAAGTAAAGTAAATTATACTTACTAAATCTTTTCATTGAACACTGAATAGTACGATTTAGTAAAGTGTATAAATTTAATATATCAAGTAATTGGAGCGCGAGTGTGAGCTACTCAAGGGTACTCAATTAACTATATTTTATTTGCTCTTAAATATGACGCTGAGAGACTAACTTGAAGTTGCTAAATATAGTTAAGTCCGTATGTTCTAAATGATTAATGTTCATGCCTATGTTATACACTGATACTCTTCTTTAAAGTCAGGTGGAAATGATCAATCGGAGCCTTTAGATGACTATTCATGCCCGCATAGAGGTTGTGCAGATCCTTTGTTCTTTCCACCTTCCCCGGTCGCGTCGGAGCATTGCAGCATGCACCTCTCACTACACACGGCACACTACAGACCGCAGGCGAGAACCGCACGTCGCCGGCGACACCACTTGTGCGGCATGCGGTCGGCAGCCGCGGCGTCGATTTCATAGAGATTCATGTGTCGCTGGCGGCGTGTGGTTGTCGCCCGTCTCGGAATTGTACCTATACCCAGCTGCATCTCCTCAGACGCGTCCGCCGTGACCATCTGGCGCTACCTGGACCCGGCGCTGGGCCCGCGCCGCGTCCCCGCGCCCGGCGACCACGAGCGCGCGTGCGAGCCGCTCGCGCCGCCCGCGCGCTTCCGCGTCGACGTCGCGCGGCGCGCAGTCGCGGTGGCGGGCGGCGCGGACGTCGGCGAGCAGCTGCTCTACACGGTCGACGCGTGATAACACTCAATATACTTTATTTATTGTTTCTATACTGTGTTTTATTTCATTAAACCTTGTAGCTACTATTACAGGCTAATTGAAACTGTTGTACCGAGTCTTACGTTACAATGAGACAAACTAAACCTTTGTTTACTCGTTAATTAGTGACTACTAGACTAGAAGCTCATCGCTGTGTAAACACTCACTGTCACTAAACATCTGTCGCACGATCAGGTCTCGTAACATGTATCTTCATTACTGCTAGCCGATCCGTGCCCACTTCTTTGCGTGTGACGAATTTAAATTGTTCAATCGTAATAAAATATAACCTATGTTAATATGAAATCGGTTTATGGTCGCAGCACACTTGTCAACTCGGAAACGGATCGCTACCGTATCGTATCACCTCGAGCCGGTCAAGTATTCTTTGTATGAAACTTCATACTGTAACGCACACTAATGGGAAACGTAACGTAATCGTATCGTCTTCGCTTTTCTAGGCGAGGCGTTTACAATCCCTTTCCGAGTTGATAACTGTACGGCGACCATTACTGGCCCGATTCTAACCTCAAATTTAATTTAGATCCTATTCAAAACAATAAAAAAAATTGTGTCGGAAAATGTGTTGTCGGCGGCGGCGGCATGAACACTGATGTGCGATATAAGGGTTATATACAAATATAACGTCACCACTTTCACCGGAGGGCGGGCCGTCAGAGATCCGTCACGTGACTACACCACTCCAGCTGTAATAACTACAATGGTTACGTACTAATGCATGCAGCCTATATGCTACTTTATATCAGCATCTCTGTATAGAAAATTCTCGTGTCACAATGTTAATTACCTCCTGGCAGGGTCGCCATGTGATGTAGGGTGCGGGAGACGTATTAGATTGAGGCGACAGGTTCGTGTGAAGGATCTTTATTGTCTGCTCAATGTATCTGTTACAGCATGTATATATAATGGAGATGCACACTACAATACTCCTCAGATATCGCTCGCCGCTCGACCGATTCTCATGAAATTTTGTGTGCATATCGGGTAGGTATAAGAATCGGCCAACAACCATTTTTACATCCCTATATTTCCACGGGATCGAAACTTACGCGGATGATACTGCGGAGCACTGCTAATATTTATATAAGATTTAATGCAGGTTTGATATTAAAAGAAAGTCCATATTTTACAGTATAATTTATTAACATATAAACGGTTATTCACAATGAACATTAACATAGCGAGTAGGATATGGCGGCGGCGTACACGCTGCGAACGCGGACGCACGTCCTACGAACCTCCACATATAAAAATATCCTCTCCATCACAAACACGGCAAACCGACATCATACAACACTCACATCTCACAGTTACAACTATTTATCATTTTTACATACGATTGAATTTATTCAACAATTATTATCAATATTATATCCATATAATACAGTTATATTTTGTAATATTATTTGTAGATCAACAAAAATGTGTTAAATGCACTACGAACAATTAAATTATCAATACTAGTCACTGTCTGACTCGTTTAGAAAAATTGTTTGATGAAACTATCACGTTCGATCAACAAAGGAAATCATTCATTTTGGGCCCTAAACGGTTCCGGCTTCTCAATTTAAAAGCGTCGCCCTGTTGGGTTTGAAACTAAAATTCTATCTATAGCCATTGCTTCTGTTTATTTTTTAAGTCGACAAATCTGATATACATGACAATGACAATTTGTTTTTACATGTTGGTGACAGTGTGTTAACCCATTCAGTGCCGAGGACGCCATATGGCGTCTTACATGTCTATAATGAGATGCCGAGGACGCCAATTGGCGTCCGGATTTTAAGTCTTAATAAGTTGGTCAAATATCATTAGATAATTATAAGATTTTGTTTTATGTTTGCTTTGACTATTATTGATTCGTAGCCAAAACGGCCTGCAGTTCTGTAGCAGTAGGAGAAAACCCGATTTTAATCGTCTATGCCGAGGACGCCAATTGGCGTCCTACACGCTTGGTTCAGGTTTCACGTGCAGTCACATGGGGTCACACAGACCGTATATGACAATCTCGGGCAATGAAGTAGTAAATTGAATTATATTTATGTAACGCATTTAATTTATTATTTTGATGTGCCTAATCAATAATCATTTAATTTTTGTTACACAATATAAGTAGGTACCTATATTATAATGAAAATGATCTGTGTTCTTTATATTTTACCAACTAGCCTATTAAGGCTTGTTGGCACGACCGGGGAGGTACTTCTTGTCATGAAAATGGCTCCGACAGCTCGTTGGTCCCCCTTATAACATAAAAAAATCTATCTTCCATACCACAACATTTTAGGGTCTCTTTATAGTATACTGACTTCTGACGAAGAATTTTCTTAACAAAAGGGAGGCGGACGGTACTAAATGTAGTTTTAAAAACAACACATTGAGTCACATTTTTTATGCTATAGGGGGCAAACGAGCAGTCGGAGACATCTTCATAACTACCGACGTCCACAGACATCCGCATAGAGACTATACAGATGTGCTGCCCTCCTTTCTCCTCCCACCTCCATGGGCCACCGGCTACTTACACACCGCACGAAACGCGACAGCACAACTGTCACTTTACGCCGGTCTTCTGTAAGCGAGAGGTACCTACCTCCACGGTCGTGCCGGTCCAATTCGACTGCATGCAAGCATGCAGTGTGGCACTACCTCTTACTGTCAGTCTAAACAGTAGTCTAAAGCGTAAAAGTAATTAAATTGCATTATGCATACTTAACATAAAGTTTAATGTGTTTAATCATGTAATAATAGGTCTTTTAACCGACGTCAAAAAAGGAGGTTCTCAGTATGACTTGCAAGTATGTTTGTTTGTTCGCGATTATCGCGCGTTTGTCGTTTATCGTAATTTCAGATAAGTGTTTGTTGCACTTTGGAGAAGGTTTTGATATTTTAACAAAATTCAAAAAACGATAAAAAATATTGTCAACAAAAATTAACAGATTGCACTGCCTGAAAATAAGCTTTTGTTGTGTTTAATGTTGGTGCCGACCATGATACCTATCTTTATCTTGTTAATTTTTTGTTGCAAATATTTTTTAGTTCATAATATAATATAATGAGAATTGCCTGTGTTTTTAAATTTTGTCAACAAGGTGCACATGCGCACCCTGCAGTAAATTATTATGCGGTACGTAACACAAACAAGGGTATAAACTGTTGCGGTACCGATGATAGATAGGTAAGGATTATCTAAACAAAAGAGAGGTGGTCGGTACCTTTCGCTTTGAAAACAAAGAAGGTACCGCTTTTTGTTTAGCCGTTTTCATTACTTTTTAAAACAATTGGGTGTAATTTGTGGTCTACATATATTTTTTCAAGTAGGTATTTTGAAATTATTGCAACTATCGTAGAATAAGCTCACTCGCAACTTGACGTTCGTGAAATTCGCAACTCCTGTTTGTCCGAGTAACTTTGGTTTGACATAAGTTCTTTGAGTTGAGTATATCTCCTCTTTATACTTGTGACTTCCGCGCATACCAATTTTGTGTATAGACGCTTTATTAGTGTTAGTACCTAGTGTTAAAATTTGTGGTGATACATTTGTGATATAACGGGAATTCTGCTGGTATCATCTGGTAAGTTCACATTTCTAAATGTTTTATGATTCCGGATACGTTACGGGCAACTTGAGAAATCCGGTCCTTATGAATAGTGACCGGCCTGTGTGCATAATACCAATGTAGGTATTTGCCCGGTCAGTATGAATAAGGGCAAATCCATTTTCAAAAGTAAATCACTACTGAGGGTATAAAAGATTGACAGTATCTCGACTTTAAAAGATAGTTTATGGGCAATTCACACTTTGATTAGTACGAGTGTAGGTGTTTAGTGATTAGTAAGAAGCACGTGTGGACAAGTTATTAGTAACCTTTTTAGTACACTGAATAGTACACTGATTGAAGCGCGTTCTATTTTTACCCGACTGCTACAGAAAGGAGGGTAATGTTTTTCAAGTGTATGTATGTATGTATGTAGATTTCTGTTCCCTGCTACAGCCTGAACAGCTGGAAGGATTTTAACGTGTGTGGTGTCGTTATATTCGTCTTGATAGCGCGAGTGACACTAGGTACATAAGAAAAACAAAAAACAAAATGGCAGAATTCGGACCCCATATTGCGAGGTAAAAAAAAATAATTACCAAACCCATCGAGTGGTGTATCAAAATGAAGTGTTTAAAATAGGAATTCCAAAAAAATATATATAATTGCAGTTTCAATTTCAAATGAAAGATATAACGTTTAACGAAAATAAAAAATAAAACTTTTAAATCTTACATAGTTTTCGCAGCGCATGCGATGAAAGATATTTATACATTATATTATTATGATATTTATATAAAGAAACTAAGAAGTCTGAAATAAAATAATAATTATTAAAAAAAACAAAAAATCCGACTGCAAAAAATAACCACTAACTAAAAAGGGAAAAACAAGCTCTACCATTTAATGTGAAGAGTATACAGTACACCGTACATTATATTTTATTCGATACTTACATAAACAATAGATATATTTTAATGTATTAAAAATATAACGGCTAAACAGTATTAGACACGACTCGCGCTAATTTCCACTATTCACTTGCTTGTCCTAAAGATTAAACACCTACACTCGCACTAACCAAATTGTGAACCAGCCTAATAAAACATTAAAATTTACGTTTTAAAATTAAAATATACTTAGTTGACAAATTCACATATATTTGTTTTGCTTTATATCAATTATTTACAAGTTATAACTTACCTTCACTCGCCATCACTACATTAAACAACAAAACACCTAAACTTTAAAAGACTACGTATGCACTGAACGGGTTAAAGAAGATACACTAGAAATCCATACCTCCTATGCCGAAGACGCGATATGGCGTCCAAGGGTTTTATAGCTGTATGCCGGGGACGCCAATTGGCGTCCGAAAATCAATGTATGGCGGCATGCGAGTAATGTTGGAATTTTTTAGGCGGCAATGAATGGGTTAAGCCGTTGATGAAACATAAGAAATGTTATTTTGACACAAATTGTTTGAACGACCCAGATAATGATTATTTCACTATCAAATTTAAAAAAATCCGACCAAAAAGCGGTTTTACGAAAATTAGATTTCATAGTCAAATTTGTCGAAGATCACTATCCAAAGGAATCTATGGCCCTCATTTCGCCAATATATAAAAATACTGTTTATATAAAATGTATGAAAATCAGATTTATCAAATCAAAGTAAAATCACTTCAAATAATGTCTACATAACACGGTGTCAAAGTCAAAAATAACTTATTTCCGTAATAGTAATGACATATTGTTTTCATTGTTCGGGACCTTTCATTTTGAGCTCAATATTGCATTAAACATAGATGACCTCTCTTGAGCATTAACTGAATTTATTTGGACTACACAACACAAACGTTAGAGGGCGGGGGTGAATGTCTGTCTGTATCGAACATGCCTGTCTCCCTCACACCCATACCTAGAACATGAGCTCATTAAAGTATAATTGCAATGTACCCGCAGATCTGAATATATCATTATACCACGATTGTGTATTTGTTCAACTGCTAAGTTATAAGGAAGGAGGGGAAGCATTGGGCAATAGTCCCCTCAACAATATACACATTCGACTTCCTTATAAATAGCCTGGGGTCGGCATAAAGATGTAAATAAAGCATACCCTTTACAATACAATAGTTTTTGACATATTATGCAATTCATACTTCAATTCCAGGTGTAGCCATATAAATAAATATATTTTTTATACACAAAAATATAATATACGTTAAGGTATTTGAAATAATCCTAACCTCTCACTGCATAAATTTCAGTGGACTCTCGAGGATTCACCGTCTTAGTTGTCGATGAACCCGTGAGATGGCGCTTCAACCGGCTGTTACGTCCACGTAGACGGCGAATGCAACTAGCGATCGTTACGCTCCGAGCGTACAGTGAATGCACGTCTACAATACACGATTAAACGCATCATTATCCCTTTCCAATTATTCTAGTCAGAATATAGGAACCGACGTATAGGTGAATCCATGACATACTTGTTTTTAAAAAACACATAATATAAAAATATATACACGAGTACATACAGAATCCATTTTTAGGCAAATTACATCAGTCAATAACCGTCAGTAGTTGGATATATTCCAACCGCAGATTGTTGGTTCCTTACTAACGAAAACTTTCATCCACATACACAAATAATATCTGTACGGCGGTCGAGTTTTCCTCTGCACTCCTAAAGCAAACACATCTAAATTCGCGTCCACAAACCACTCATACAATATACACAAGCATCGCTTACACCGGGTCAGCAATTCCCCTATTACATTAGGCCAGCGAATCCCCTGCCGCTGGCAGCATCTCGTATCAATGCATTCGAGTCGTGTCTCTAGTCGATCCTCAGAGAAAAGAGAACATACGTCTTTGCATATATTTCTGTTGTTGATATATAAACAAATGCAGGAACAAAAACAAGTATACATTATAATATATAATGTGGGTAAACTACGACGTGTTCCCATTTCTGCGAGACTAAATGTCCGTGTGCGAGTACCGACCTACTGTTATGTAGCTAGTTATGACTTGTACATGAACGGTATACACATTATTGATTCTATCATATTGTGCTGCACATGTTCCCACCAGACGCCAACGTCAACGTCGAGGGAATAGGGCGCGAGTGCGCGCTCGCCAAAGGGCCGTGTATGCACATTAACGGTCCGTTACTGCTATTAGGGTAGCGTGCACGCTCGCCAACGGGCCGTGCACGCTCGCTACGGACCGTGCACGCTCGCTACCGGGCCGTGCACGCTCGCTAACGGGCCGTGCACGCTCGCTAACGGGTCGTGCACGCTCGCTAACGGGCCGTGCACGCTCACTAACGGGCCGTGCACGCTCGCTAATGGTATGTGATCGCTGTTAGGGTAGCATGCACGCCCACTAACGGAGCACGCACACTCGCTAGGACGGCGCGCATGCTCGCTAAGAGGGCGGGGGCGCGTGCTAGGACGGCGGCGCCGAGAACAGGTCCTGTATCGCGGCGGGGTCTGGAAGCTCGTCAGGCCGCGTGTCGGGACGCTCGCGGGCGGGCGCCATGGCCGGCAGATTGAGGATGAACACCTCCTTCTTGAACAGCTGGCCAACGTTTCGCCCGATCAGCTGAACAAAGACGTTAATTATGTTTAATTATATTACATATATTTTGTAAGACGTAGTGTTTTTGTTGAACATTAGCACAATGAGGCACGTTAAATTCTTCTTATTAGGCATGTGCAGGTGATGGAAAAAGGGTCCGTACTCCCTACGTCGAGGTTTATTTGCTTCGGTTGAAGGTTATGCGCCGTCATCTTCCTTTCTCTTGAAGTCAATAAAAATAACAAAACCTTCTTGTAAAAAATGATTTTCTTAAAATCGCATTATAATCGTTTTAGCCAAGATAATTATAATCTTTGAATATATATATATATATAATACTCCTCCTAAACGACTGGACCGATTTTGACGAAATTTTTTGCGTGTCCCGGCCCCTAAATCAGCCCGGCAGATGGCGCTGCAATCGGGATCTCGCATATTCAATGTTGTAGGATAAAGTAACGGGTTGACGATTCCGCCACATTGTTACACGTTACCATAACATATTTTAGAATAGGACAACGTCTGTCGGGCAGCTAGTTATTATATAAATGATGAAATATAATAATTGTATCTCGTTTAGTTCGGCAATACCTTGGCGGTGATCTTCTTGAAGAGGTCCCGCTTACTCTTGTCCAGCTTGTGCCGCGCGGGCGGCGGCGCGGACAGCTTGTCGTCGAGCCGCCGCAGGTCGCTCGCGTCCACGTCGGGGATAGCGCGCAGCACCGCCACCACGCTCGGGAACTGCGTGCGCAGCGCCTCGTACGTCTACGGCACAACACGTGTGTAACGAAACCCCCCTCTACAGCTCTGGCTGACCATAAAACACAATATCAAACATTCTCTAGGAAATCAAACAGTATAATATATTTGTTCACGCCCAGAGTCAGGACTCTTGACACTCTGATTGTCAGTCCTGACCACTGAGTGCAAAACGGTGTGTGCGTACGAGCCAGTGAACAATTTGTGGTTTTATAATCTATAGACACCGCTGTGTCGGTGCCGTGTTGACTTTTTGTGTTGCCCGGCTCTTCCCCTTGCTTCCTTCGGAATCTTTTTCTTCTTTGTAAAACATGTGAGATGTAAATCGGAATAAATCCATAAAATCAACTTGGCTTTTCTGATAACCGCTGCGTCGCCATCCTGCATTTTCATTTGCGGCGACGCAACAGTTATCAGAAGAACTCAGACGATTTTATGAGCAATATATATGACTTATTGAACAATATTAATCGCTATAATCGTCACCGCACACATATCGTAAGCGTATCGGCACCGCCTGCACCTCAACTCAGCTACGGCTAGGCGCGGTGGGACACCTGGTGGAC
>LUGF01002406.1:98950-118350 GCA_001625245.1 Calycopis cecrops
GGATTGGTATTTTTTACTGGATCCAGTATACTGGATTATGTGTGAACTCGCTCATACAACTACATACGCTACCACAGATCCGGTAAAACGGATCCAGTAAAACGGACGTAGATGTGAATGCGCCGTAAGACTGCATAATTTTTTTTCAATTAAATTTCATTTGTGGGCTCGAAAAAGTTGGTTGGGTTTAATTTAATTTACTACAGTTAAGAAGTAATTTAATGTTCACAAATGTGGTGCAGCTAAATAATAAGTCGTAATTGTCATCCGCACCATGATACAGCGCAAATAGTGTACGTCTTAGAATACTATTATATCGGGTCTTACGCAGTACACACACCAGGTTAGTTAAGGAATGCAGCATGTTTAAGGAAAGGAATATAATACTGTAAACAAACATACCAACGAGTCTAAGAACACGAACGAACGGTTAATGTGCGAAGTTCGATGTGCCCTGCGACCGGACTTTAGTGTGTACTGGGTTCGGAAGCGTTCAATTATTACGTAACGCAATTCTTGAAGATTTTTGAACCTCCCTCCACCATGTAACGCGCCGTGTAGCCCCTCTCCCCCCTCCAAAACGTTACGTAACACACAACTCAGCTTATTTGTATTAAATTGAGCAAAAAATGGTAACGTTTTAAAAGACCCCTTCCCATCCCTGAAATTGCGTTACGTAATACCTGAACGCTCCCGTCATACCTTAGATCCCAACTTGACCATGAGCCCGGCGGCGTGGCGGCGCACGTTCTTGACGGCGCGGTCGGCGCGGTCGGCGGCGCGCTCGCTCACCAGCACGCCGAAGATCTTGTCCAGTACACGCGGCAGCAGCTCCGCACCCAGCGACCCCACGCCCGGACCTGGGACACGCACACGATCTAAACTACGGTCACCGCACACATATCAACTCAGAAAAGGAAAGTAAACGTATCGCATCGAGTCCTTCATTCTTTTTTGTTGCATTCTTTGTATGAAACTCCATACAGCAAGGCACACTAATGGGAAACGTAACGTAATCGCCTCGCCTCGAAAAGCGAATGTAATTCGTTTACGTTCCCTTTCGGAGTTAATAAGTGTGCGTCGACCATTAACCTACCATCTGTACACTATTGTAATTCGTACCACGAAATTAATTCACGGCAAAAAATTCAAATATAAAGAATTCTCTATGAGTCTATCACCCCTTTGTTATTATTTGACGATGAAAGCACAATAATAGTAAAATGTTTTAAAATAAAATATTATAAAAATCACATAAATATTCTAAATAAACCGAACATTCACAATTTCAATTACGACAATTTGTTATGATAAATATTCTATTTATTTTTATTCTTAAAAGTTTTAAATCCTTTAAATTAGGACTGTGACAAACAAATTGTGAATATTTAAATATTACACTGTAATGTTTTAATATGTAGATAATGACGTTAGCATGCTTAGATATAAGTATTTGTTTTAGCCGTTTGTTATCCTTAATAAAAATAAATAAAACACAAGAGCGGACGCAGCTAGTACCTGCCAGCTGACTGCAGGCGCAGCTGAGGAACACGAACAGCGCCGAGATGAAGGACAGCAGCAGCGACAGCAGCAGCGGCGCGGGCGGCTCAGCAGCCACGCAGCGGGCCAGCAGCCGCAGGCCCTCCGCCGCCGACGGCCGCGGCTCCGTCACCAGCAGCCGCGACAGCACCACGTCCAGCACCTGCCACGTCACAGAACACTGTACCACGTCCACCTAGTCGAGCGCGCACGTCACAGTAGTGTGGGCGGTACCTGCGCCAGCGCCTCCCACTCCTGGTGTAGCGGATGCGAGGCGTCCATCTGCGGCGGACACGCCTCCACCTTGTCTAGCGCGCTCTGCGTCCAGCGCTCCACGTGCGCCCACGTCACCAGCGGCGCCGCCGACATGCAGTACCTACAACACACACACACACTCGCATTATTGTGTCTGATGACGTCAGAGTTGAGCGACCCCGTGGTCTCTCGGGACATCTCTATAAATAGTCTGAATTTAAAGTCATTTTTAGCATCCATAAAAACGGATAAATACATTGTAAAGTTATCTATATATTCTTTTGATTTCTTCCGTAGTAGTATATAATCGTTGCGACTTCGCCAGCTGATTGTTAGATACATTCTAAGGCGAGATCATCGCCTATGTTTTTCGAATATTAACCATGATTATTCATTTCATAAGAGATGATCTGATCAACGGAATGTATGTATTTCACGTATATTAAAAAATCTAAACTGTCGACGAAATAATTAACTTGAAATAAACCTATTAGTAGTTTAAGCATTTAGGGCGACGTGACGAGACTTTTAGACGCGGCGACTCAGACGCTAATGTATGGTAATTAATATCAAATAACGTCTAATTGCAGTCGCAACTGCCGGACGACTCTCTGCGAGCGGTCGCAGCGTCGCAAAGTCGCGTGTGTGCTGTAATTTGTAAATTCGTTACTTCTCCGTAACTAAGTAACTGAGTCAGCTGTTTAACACACGAAACCCGCACATTTCAAACTATTCCATTTTAATTTTCTCAGTGTGTTTTTAGAACTTAGTAACTATGTATGTATTGTTTAATAACCACTGGCAAAAGGCGATTCATGTCGTTTGGTCGTTAATTACAACTTGTAATTGGCAATAACACACTGTACACAATACAAGCCGCGGGTACCAGCTAGTAATTTTAAAGTGACCTGAAGCTGTCGAGTATCTCCGTTCGAGAGCGGTTGAAGAAGATGGCGAACTCCTGCTCGCTGTCGTAGTCCATGCACGCATATGCGACCGCGTCGTTGGCGCCGCTCACTCGGGACGGCGGATACGTCACCTGCATATGCATATACAAGGTTGATACAAGCGAGAGGCATTAAATTAAACCATACATTTAGTGTATTATTTTCAGGCTACACAACAAAAATCATATCAATCGGAGCAATAAATTTGCCACAGGAATTTTTTAAAGTTTTTCTCATTTCCTACACGCTGTATCGCAGCTGATCGCCGACTATGCCTGGCCGGGGTCATTCACCCAGTACGAGGTTGCCGTTCGCTGTACGATTTGATACAAAGCATGTTTATGTTTTTTCACTATTTAACTTGTTTGAAAAAGTATTTTCGTATACTTGTCGTAAACTTATTTTAATAGTAGTAAAAAAAGTAATAGTTTCGGATTAACTGTGGGCACTGATAGTATATGTGGCTTAATGTAATGCCTCTCGCTTGTGTCAACCTCGTATAGTTTAGGGTAACAAACGAGCAATCGGAGTCCTCCGATGACACACATCGACACAATGATTAAGCATTATAAGGAATTATATATTTATTTTCATGTTGAATACTTCTACTATTTGCCGTGCCGGCCCGATTCCGCAGCAAGCAGCATGGCACTACCTCTTACTGGGAGGTACCTTCAGTGGGTCTCTCCCCGAGGTTAACGTGAGTAATGGTCACCGCACACGTATCAACTCGGAGGGACAACAAGGGAACGTAACCGTATCGCCTTCGCTTTTGAGGCGAGGCGATTACGTTACGTTAACGCTACGTTGCAGTCGGGAGTTTCATACAAAGAATACTGAACGGCTCGAGGCGATACTTTAACGTTCCCTTTCCGAGTTGACAAGTGTAATAAAGTAACTTCCGTTAGCACAATGGTTCCCAACCAGTGGGTCGCAGAAGCGAAAATATGCTCCGATAATGACTTTAAATTTAACAAGCTTTAAGCCGTTGGTTACGTGTAGTACAGTTATTTTTATTGTCCCTGCTAAAGAGCATAAAAAATAAATTATATGATTCTCTTTAGCAATTTTTTTTATGGGACAAACGAGCAGTCGGAGCTATTTTCATGACTACCGACGCCCACAGACATCCGCATAGAGGTATACAGATGCGCTGCGCGCTCGCCTTTCTCCTCACATCTCCATATGAAAGTGGTCCCTGGACATGAAAAGGTTAGGAATCCCTGTTTTAAGCCGTAGCCAAATGGCAAAAAACGGAACCCTTATAGATTCGTCATGTCTGTCTGTCAGTCCGTCCGTCCGTCCGTCAGTAGGTATGTCACAGACATTTTTCTTCAAAACTATTGGACCTTCGTAGTTGAAACTCCGTAAGTTGATGTATTTTTTGTACCGCTACTCGAATTTTGAATAAAAATAAATAAATTAAACAATAAAGGGGCACTCCATACGTAGAACTGAATCTAATTATTTTTTTTCATCTAATCTCTGTTGTGTGATGTGGGGAGTCTATGAATATAGTCTTAAAAAATGACATGAATGTTGCAAAAAACATTTTTCGTCAAAATTGATTAATTAAAAGATAGACGCTTCCAAGGTGGAAGAATAAGTGTCCCCTCCCCCTCAAACTTAAAATGAGAGAGAGAGAGAGAGTGAGAAATCTAAAAAATATAGATCTCAATGAAAACTATTAACGAAAATCGGTTTGGGCGGGATATCCTTATTAGTTTTGAGACATAATATACACTTTCATAAAAACATTATGAAAAACCAAGTTATTTTATTTTCTGGTAAAAATGTCGCAGACACCTACCTTTCGATGGAACGGAACCATCGGTGTGTGAGTCCGACTCACACTTGACCGGTTTTTTTATCATATAGGGGGTCAATTTTATTAGAATTTAATTTAATATTTTATACAATAATATAAATTGAAAATAGTCTTCCGTCTCTTTTCTTGGCTTGTTTAAGTCATTACAATCTTGTACTGCTTTGACTGGGGAGGGAAATTGGATTATATTCCTGTTTCTCCTTTTATTTCTTCTGATTAATTCCGTTGCGGGTCCCAACACAGTTTTGTTTTTCCTTCTGCCTCCCTAAGATCATATCAAAGGGTCGTTGTGGTTGCCGCTGTTGATCCTGGCGACACAGGTGTAGTAGCGGTGGGAAAGAGTGGTGGGCCAAGCTCGTAAAAAAATATTGGCGTGGCAAACGAGCAGTCAGAGCCATTTTCGTGACTACCAACGCCCATAGACAACCGCCCACCTCCATGGGCCAGTTATAGGTACCTTGAGTATCTTGGGCGCGGCGGCCTGCAGCCAGCGCGGCACGGCGGCGAGCACGGCNNGCACACGCGGTCGTGCCGCAGCAGCGCGAGCCACACGCAGTTGGCGGCGTGCGCCAGCGTCAGCGACGGGTGTGACGTCAGCAGCAGCGTGGTCTCCAGCAACACCGGCAGCCAGGACTCGGGCGACGAGGCGAAGCTCCAGAGAGTGGTCAGCTGCTGGGCGAGCCCGGCCAGCACCTGCAACGTCATTGTTCTGGCCCAGACTGTACTACTTAAGTGGTCCTTCGAGCCGGATTTGAACCAGCGATATATGGATCGTTCGCAGCTAACCGTCAAACAAAACGCGCGATACTCATTTAGCTATAATCTAGTGGTTTCGAAACTATAATATAAGCTTTTTTTTTCTATTTTATCTTAGTAATAATCCTAATATGAATAATTATCAGTGTTCAGTCCCGGACTGTACAGTTAAATATACCAATATTATAAACGCGAAAGTGTGTTTGTTTGTTTGACCTTCTTCCACATCAAATCGGATCAGCGGATCGATGTGATATTTAATATGGTTTAGGACTGAAGACTGCCATCGGCTCTAAATATGTACAAATATTATTTTTTTCTAAAAATCGAGCTATACCGCGGGTAACAATTACTAGTATATACATATTTAATTTGTAAATAAAAATTTCTTTCTTTCTTTCATTTTATTATGCCCTTTAATAATAATTTAATAATAATAATATTAAAAAGTCAAAGAGCCGTATAAAGGGGCAAGAAAATAGCAAAATGCGGACAAAAACAGCAAAGTAAAATACCACTAAAGTGCAGGATATTTAGACTTTAAAGATAAGGAATAGAAGTAAATATTAAGTACAAATAAAGTAAAATAGTTATGACATTGGAAAGAGAAGGAAAAAGAAAGATATAAAATGTATGCAATAATGATAGAATGGGGCGAAAATGAGAACATTATGGGAAATGGACACACAAATATGAAATAAATTAAAAATATCGGTAACCAAGAAATTTGTATTTCTCTACAGTTATTACTACAGTTATAAAAACAGCTACCTCTATCATAGACGAAATTCGACATTATTATTATCACTAAAAATTCTGTATCTCAACTTCCAGAACTATTGTAATAGATAAACTTACTTGTGACAATTTCTTGAGAAACAAGTAATGAGGTTCATCAACTGCATTGATACTCTCGAGGGCTGCTCGGTGGATACACGAGATTGCGTCTTCACTAAACAAGATCATCAGAGGTTTTCTCTCCTTTGTCTAAAATATATTCAAATTGTATTTATATATATTTATATATATATATATATATAACTAATCCAATCCATAAGTTCTGTTACAAAGAAAAAAAAATTATTGCAAATAACCTTTATTATGTTACAGTGTGTTAGTTTAATACACAAATATAAAACAATTAAAAATATAAAAAGCTTATTTTAAGAGGTGTCTTTTGGCTGCAATACAGTCCTTTAAACGTTGAGGCCAGTTATCAATAGAAGCACGCACTCTTTCCATGGGGAAATTCTTCACTGCCAATCATATGGATTTTTTTTATAGAGTAAGGGGCAAACGAGCAGGTGTAGATGACTACCGCCGCCCATAGACATCTGCAAAACTCAAGGCTTTGCAGGCGCGTTCCCGGCCTTTTAAGTAAGAGTAAGCTCTTTTCTTGTAGAATCCCAGGTCGTATAGGATTGTTTTAGGGACTCCAAATTATCATGGCAGCAGAGTACAGCAGAATACAGAATTGTCTAAAGCAAGCTGTACTCTCTAAAACTGACCATTAATCTAATCCAGCGGATTAAGATCGGGACTAGACGACGGCTAGTCTTCAACTCTGATGAACTCCGAGACGTTCGATTCCAACCAAGACTGCGCGGACCGAGCTTTATGACCCGGCGCCGAGTCTTGCTGGAAGGACCATACTTGATTATTGAACATGGTGTTTTTGTTGATACCTTTTTCACAAAAATATGGCACAATCACTCCTTCATAGCTAACCAAACCCCACCAAACCGTCACTGAAGTCGGATAATGCCCACGTTGCACTCTGTCGACTAATTGGAAAGCTTCCTTAGAGCTTTGAGCATAAATACGGTAATTTTGTTTGTTAAAATGTTGCTAAATTGTAAAAATTTTCTCATTCGGAAACAAAAATTTTCTGTGACCTCCCTTTGCGTACCGCCTCAGTAGTTGTTTTGATTTTACCATCTTTAATTTATCAGTTAAGAAATGACCAGACTCTTATAGGCTGCACGCTAAATTATCTCGTAAAATACGCGACATGGTTCGAGGTGCTATCCTTATTTCCCGAAAAATCTTTTACTTTCGGAAAGGATTTCTTCGAATTCTTTCCCTTATTGCTTTGACCACCTTTTTCGAATGAACATCACGTGGACGTCCAGATCTTTCTCTGTCACAAACAGAAGAAGTCTCATTTTACCTCTTAATAGCCCGGTAGACAAACATTTGACTAATAAGTGTATGGAGAATTTTGAAAATTGCATTTGGCTCCATATCTACTTTGTGTAATGCAATCACAGCGATTCGGTTCTCTTTATCACCCCACTCCATTTTAATATCGCAAAATATTGTACAATGTATTGGCGCCAGAATGAGAAAACACAATGAACAAATAACAATCGTATAAAAATGACAGATTCCAAATTTAAATGTAATATTTTTTTTTATTCTAACAGTATTTATGGCCAGACTAAGAATATTCTCTATTATTATTTTATTACTTTACAAATTAACTTTTTATATTTATTTTTAAATAGCTGTGCTCATAGTTTTCATCTCTTTAAAAAAATATTACTTACAACCTCGCAGAGGAGATTCCGATTCTGCCCATTCTTGATTAATAAGCTTGCATCATCCATTCAGCCATTTTCAAATGGCCGAATAAAAACTTTATGTATGTCTGTTTATTCCTAAGCACTTGTTGATTCTAAATATCCCCAGGCGACTTTTTATTTGTATATATTCTTGGTAGACTTTTGACCTTCTTTAGCTTTATTATATGTATGGATTGGTTAATTGGACGGTTGTAATTTTCTCCAAAAATAAAACTGTTTTTAAGAAGCAATTCACTTACAGAGCCTTTCCTGTTCACCACCTGCAGCAAGCACTCGGCTGCCGGCAACTGGAACACATCGTCCTGCAGAAGGATGCAGAGGATTTGCAGCAATCTGCCATTGTTCATCACTACGTGGTTGGTGGACACCCACTCTACAAAACCCGTGAGAGTCAGTAGCACAACCTGCAATCAAACATTATTAAAACGTAAATATGGAGAACAATTGAAGCAGATTGTTTGATATTAATCAGCCCTTATTAGTCCACATTAGACAGACATTTTTCAATATTCCCCAAAACTATCTCCCTCCTGCCACTGCATACACAATTCCATTTTATTTCAGTTACAATCACTAACATTAACATTTCGGACATGCACAGAGACTGCACGGAAGCTTCAGACTTCTTACATCACGATAGCCTAGCTCTGCTATGTACTACAAGTTAGTTACAGATACTACACAATGGAAATATATTTCATATTTTTTTTAACTTTAAGAGCAATAAACAAAAATCATAATCTTTCAATCAAAGTATATATCTTAGATTTTTCATAGATGTGGATATTTATCTGTCCATATGACTGGTGTACTCATCTCATACTCATGCAACACCCACACTACACAAATAGCTCACCTGTACAACTCTACCATTGCTCGAGGCTGCAGGAAAATCCCCAGCTGCTGTTTTTTCTCTGAACTCTTGCACATGTAGCTCTATAAGGCGCATGAAAAACGAAAATATCTCTGACATATTACTTGTTAAAGCTTGATAAATATCCTTACGCCTCTGAGTTTGTTCCAATGTCTGAAAAAATATATTATGGCCTTATACAATAATTATATTTAAAATATTGAAGTTTAAAATAAACATCTAACCTAATAAATTGAACATTCAATTAAATAATAACATATCATAAAATTATGTAACTTGTTGTCATAAAATGGGCAATAAATATTTACATTTAGTAATGTTTATAATATGTAATGTACACATTTTGCCACATTGTAACCCTGACCTAATAACACAATAATGCTTTCTAGGCAATATACTTTAGCATAAGATCTCTAATTTAATGTATCATATTTGATTCATTTTGTAGTGATACTATAAAATGAAAATGTTATAATTCCAAATACAATTTTTAAACATCAACAATACAAAGAACAAAAACTGAGAATAACCGTTGAAACAAACACAGCTGACCTCATGAAATAATGAAATGTCTAAATCTAATAAGCCTAATAACATCCCTTATAACACAAGCATTCTTTAACAATTTAAAAGTTATTAATTGAAAGTTTTTGGGTGCTTTCTGAGATCCTATTGTAAAAGTGTATGCATTGGTCCATACCCAAGAAGTGGTACATCTAGTTTGTACCTGTCTCTCATATTCCTATCATGATTATCACTTTTCTACATACCAGAAACTATCTAAAATGTATACCGAAACTAATACAACTTAATGGCTGGTGTAAATTTGCAAACAAATAGTATTTAGGAGTTGTATGTGCCTATTAAGTAAGCCAGAAGTAATTAATTTACTTGCCATGTTATTGACAGCAGTTATATTTTAAAAAAAATGTTATGTACATATAAAACATACTTGCAAAGTGGCTACATCTTCCACAAGACGTAAGAACACATGAAGCACAATTTGAGTGTGCAAATGTCCCCTGCTGCATGCGTCACTCAGTTCCGCCAACAATGTTGGCCATTGCTGTGGCCATTCTCGTTTAATCATCTCAACTATAACACGAGCCAGTGCATCATTTAAATGTCCAGTTTCCCATCCTCCCATATAGAGTAGCTTCATTGCATTTTCCTACAAATATTAAGTTAATTTATAAGAACAATATAATAACAACACCTTTCACAACAAGTCCCTAATGGGTTAGGAAGAAGGAACTACTGCCTACTGCCATATTAATTTGATGTCTTACATTGGTAAAACTAACCAACAGTAGCAAAAGCTTACTATTTTAGAACAGAAGTTTACAAAGCTACAATAGTGTTTAAAATAAAATTTACAAACCTTAATAAAAATTTTCTCAGCCTGGGTTATTTGAGTCCATCTATATTTTACTGTATGTTCCATGAGCTGCAGTCCGAAATGCTTGACCACAGGTGAGTATTGTGCTCCACTGGCCAGTAACAAGCCCGCCTGGGCACACCATGGAGAGTTCTCTTTAAAACTAAAAGTTAAACAAGTCATTTATACAAATGTTACATAGTACAATAAAAGTATTTAAATAAATTAATCAATGTTTATTTCCATATGCCTTAATGAGAAAATGAAAATAGTTATGGTGCAATAATGATATTAGAAGTATTCAAAATTTAAAGTGGGAGAAGTTCTCTTGTGAATAATTAAATCTAAGAACAGTATACCTCTCGCATGCTGTGTAGGCTTGGTTTCTAGCATCGTGACCCACTGCGGGATTGAGAGTTAACTCCACAGCATGACTCAACTCATCTGCAATGAGGGCTACTTCCCTCTCACCAAATGCACCAACATTCATTGTAGCCTGTGTGTTCAAACAAAGTGGCTTAAATAAAAAATGATTTCTGAAGAAAATAATTTCAACACGACGTAAACAATTAAGAGGACAGACAACAAATGGTGAAATTATTCAGTTACCCGCTAATGCTATAAAACTTCCATAGAATATTTCTCACTTCATACTCCTTGATCTCCTCTTCTGGAAAGAGAAACGTAAAAAAATATTACATGAAATTATTTCACTATTTATATTTAAAAAATATAAATCTTACGTTTTTAAACGGCACACCGGTGTCACTAGGGGTCTTGGAAATATTATTTGTAATTAAAGTTTAAGTAAATAAATATATTGTAATATTTTTAACAAATAATTAAGAAAACAGGACTTACTATTTTATTAAATTATCTTTAAAAAACCATTATCTATTCAACACTTAAAATTGTTTTAGTTTTACCTCCTCGTGTATATCACAGAATAGACAACAACACATTGAAATGAAAAATGTTTAATTGACAAATGACAATTGACAAGTGACAGTTCTCCGAACCAGAGACATGTTTTATGACCCAACCTGTCCTGGCCGCTCAAGTAACGATATTTTTGATTTAAAAATACAAGCTTTGATTATATACACGTCTAGAATCTAGATACCGCATCAACCACCTGAAAGCGCCGTAAAACGTCTCTACTATATGTAGTAGACAAGCTCTTCGCTTAAGTCAGTGTCATCTAGACCGTAATGCGATTCTGAGCTCTCAATAAAAAAAGGAATGTGCCGGTTTGTTCTGTTCAACTGTGTCATAACCATGCAGGAAAATCTGATAACAAATAGAAGATCTTATTTCACCGGTTAGTTTTTAAATTTACGTAAGTATTGTTAAGAAAATACGAATGTTAATTTCACAATTTACTAGCGGTACGGTGTTGTCACTAGAAAAGTAGGGTAATTTTCCAAAACTAAAGGGAAGTTTTTTTTAATATATAGCAGTGGAGTTTACACACTACGTTATTCTACCCCCCGTGCTAAGTACCGTAAGGACTTATGTTACAGGTACTAGACAAAGGAAATATATTTTATAAATTTAAGAAGTTTTATATATTTATGATTTTTATTACTGAAAAATACATATAATACATAGATAAACATCAATGACCAAGGCGGGATTCGAAACCGCGACCCCTGGCGCAATATATTCCGCTTATCCGAGCGTCTGCACCATTGCGCCTGCCTGGTCGTCAGATATAAGATTTGATAAAGCACAAATCCTCGCCAAATAACACCGATTCCATCCAAGGATGATCCGTAAGGCCGTTTACATAGCTTTATTATAATGTGCAACATTCGCGTAAACTTAAGATGTCATTATAAGTATTGTTAGTATATTTTATATTACGTAACACTGACTGTAAATAAATAAAACTGATTCGTAAAGTATATTTGGAGTCTTATAATCAAGTAAAAAAATTCTAATACTATATAGCAATCTATAAAACTAAAACTACCTTTGGAAATCCTCTCATTGATAATAATAATAAACTCTCTCTCTCTCATTGATAAAAAAATTTAAAAAAATCATAATTTATTTTTAATAATAATTAGCATACATTCTTTAAAAAAATCTATATAGACCATATATTTATATGTATACTCCTATTTTATTGTTTGCTGATGGTTCCTCCTGATTTAGTAACAAAATTAAGGGAATTTTTTTATGCTGTTGGTATCCCTTTACACGCACACATTAACAGTTTTAAAACAATCTGTACATAACTGACAAAAATACGTTTAAATTTTAAACAGTTTCATGCAGAGCGTCAAGCGATCGATACGTATTTAAATAATAATTACAACCCGAGCGCGTTAACATGGCACCTGGTGACCTGGCTCAATGAATGACGTATATAGTATGGAATGAAAAAAATATTTACTTATTTAAAAGAGTTTTTTTTTGATATATCAACATTTATTTTCTGCTAAGCCTATAATATTGCTGTGACTACACGGGACAGATGGACAGATTTAGTACAGGACATAGAGAAATAAACAAATATAAGGAATTATTTAATATACAATATACATTTATTTGTTAAAGCCTTTCAATAAATATCAATGAATATTACATTAAAATAAAGTACAGACATAGTTAAAGGTACTGCCGCATTACATGTTTCATGTTTGCAAGCAGCTGAATTGGGCCGGCATGACCGTGGATTTTTTTTTTAAATTAACGATAAATACAATGATGATGATCATTGTAATGTTGCCTTCGATGACGCGACGGTTATGTCGGTGATTGATCTTTTTCTCTTCCAAATCTTTTTAAGGTTACTTTTGAGTTTTTGGGCTGTGGCCCGGGTCGGTTAGCAGATGCCTACCGACTGCGTACTCAAAACACGCGCGGACCACAGTCACTTTCAGCTGTTTCACTGCCTTGGTTTTTTATGTGACTCTGTATTATTACCTACTATATTATATTCTTGTATTTGCTCATGTCAATTTTACTATTGTGTTATTGTTGAATTAATTAAGAATTATTATTATTGATTATCATTTAATTTCATACATAGTTCTTTTATGTCATATTTATATTCGAAAAAAATGTTAACATAAATATTTAAAAATAAATTTAAAAAAATTGTGGTAGATAAATTATTGAGAGACAATGGCCACGAAGTCGTACGTCTGTCTCCTTACCACTGTAATTTAAATCCAATCGAATATATCTGGAATTTAATAAAACAAAAGGTGGCAGACAAAAATATCGATCAGTCAGACAAATGGAAAAATTAACAAGAGAAGTTATACAATCAATAACTGATGCAGACTGGAGAAAAGAAGTGATTCATGTTCGAAGACTGAAAGAAGAGTATTGAGCTAAAGATCGGCTTCAAGTAATTTACCAAATCCTGAGAGTGATACCGAGGACGATAAGTAGCAGATGGCCTATGAAGGTGGGAGGAGATAAAGAGTAATAATAAAAAATAGAAAAATAATAAAAAAAAACCAAAAACATATATTTTTAATATCTGCCACTGCATTTCTTTTTTACCGTTCTAATTTTTTTTTGATAAAAAGCATTCTATATCATTTCTAATATTTCTAGGAGTTTAATGATGATCGGTTGAGTAGTTTTTGCGTGAAAGCTCACATTAACATTTAAAATATTTGTAGGATAATTATTTATCATCATTTTCATCAATTAATCATCATCTAACTCTTATATGCCAGACATAACAGAGCTGTCACTTTCGTCGTCCTCGTTAGGTATCACTCTCAGAGCTTTCTTCACCTCCAAGTGATTAGTGAGCTAATAGTTTATGAATTTCAAAAAAAGGAGGAAAGGTTCACATTTCAGCTAATATTTAGCGTTGCAGTCTAGAAGCTTGTACCATATTCATAATACATATAATATGTGCCACTTATCAAGTACTTATCACATTTCAATATTATACCTATAAAATTGCGCTTCTTTCATATTGGCTACTACAAATCAAAATTTTTTTTCAGCCAGAATTCGAATTTAAAATTATTTTTATTTTAAAAATATGATTTTTTTTGATGATTAGTCATTTGTATAAATGAATAATCATCAAAAAAAATTACGTTTTCAAATTTGTTCGTTTTCGTCATCATGAATACCTACTTATGAAATTCGAGTAAATATAGAGTACGAGTACCGTTGTGGTACAGAAGCGGCACGCTACATCAACGACTTTCACGGCGATTACGTACTACGTCCGATCCGAATCCGATTAGCATCCGTGAAAATATGGGTCTAGAAAAGTCGATCTGCCATCGGATATTGCTTACACTGTAGTTAGCTCTAGCAAGCTCTAGCTATATACATATAACATTATGGCTACTATCGTCCGTCAAATATCGGGTATGGAGATTCTAGAATGACGGAAAGAAATCGGATGACGGATATCGGATCTAGTGCGTAACATAGCATAGAAATAGTTCTACGGCTAGTACGGATCATGTTTTCACGGATTCGGATCGGACGTAGTGCGAAACCGCTCTAAAAATCGTACCACCCTTTACTGGTTTATGCGCTTCCATTTTAAAAATTGCGATCTAACAAATGAACCCCGTGGTCAAACCCCAAGACGAATTAAAAGAAATTGGGGAAGGTGATGATTCTCAATCTACAGTTGAATTAGGAGCAGCTTTTAAAGTTAGCATCATAACAATATTGGTCCATTTACATCGAATTCGATAGATAAAAAAGCTCGACAAATCATTCGCAGTACTCATGAGACGTGGCCCCCTACCGACACCTGCATTTTCGAGAGTTTGTGGCACTATGGCACTATGATAAAGAAGAATCAAGAATACCTGTCTACGACAGAGTCAACAGAGTACTTTTGTCTATACCAAAAGTTACCTATATCGTCAAGGCAACTGTGTTTGAAATTTGAATTTGTTTGAAAATTGAAATTGAATTTACTATTTATTAGTTACATTAATTTACGGGTTTTAGAATTTAGGTATTAGGTTCATTAGGGCTTAAATAGGATTTATGAATAATAATTTATAAATCGACGAAGGCAAAATGGAAATAAAAAGTGCATCTTTAGAACCTACATTGGAAAAACAACTAAAGGGTCACCATAATAGTGTTACAGCATTGTTTTATAATCCAAATGAACAACAATTAGCCAGTAGTTCTTTAGATAATAGTATACTGGTAATTTCAAGTCATATTCTTATTGCTATTAAATTAATATAAAAGACACAAACTTAACTTCAAAATCGGGATTTTATCTGTTTATATGACCTGACTGTAATGTTAATTACAAAAAAAATTACTAGTTATTATCAAAATCTAATTGCAGGTCAAGAGCCTAATAATTATTAAATACTTACAAACTAAGGGAGCAGCAATATTTTTTTTTTTAAATCAAGCTTTTATTTTTAAATGGTATCTGGTTTTTCTATTTTGTCGTTAAGTACACATGATCCTAATTGCTAAGTGAGAGAAAAATGCGTTATTTTTTTTTTAATTTTAATTTACACAAAATATTTTCAGTTGTGGGATCTACGTGGTAATATGAGAAGCTACAGGTTCCAAGGTCATGCTGAAGCTGTAATGGACATCACTTTTTCGCCATCAGGCAAACACATGGCATCAGCATCTCGAGATAGAACTGTGAGGCTCTGGGTGCCAACGGTGACAGGAAGCACGGGAGTTTTCAAAGCACATTCTCAAACTGTTAGATCAGTTCAATTTAGTTCTGATGGCACAAAGGTGAATTTGATTAATATTTTAGTGTCAAAAATATGAACCTAATCAAGGCATTCCATCCAACTTTTTTTAACAATTTAAAATTTCAGATTCTTACAGCTTCAGACGATAAAATAATAAAACTATGGTCAAGCGACAAATATAAGTTTATAGCATCATTTGTAGGTCATACTAACTGGGTAAGAAGAGCAGTGTTATCTCCAGACGGCACATTAATAGCTTCCTGTTCTGACGATAAAACTACAAAAATTTGGAACCCTGAAACTGGGGAATGCGTACATACATTTAAAGATCAAAAAGGCTATGGAAACTATTTGTCATGGCACCCTTCCAACTGTTATATTGCTGTTGGCACGTCACAGGGAAATGTTAAGCTTTATGATGTTAGAACTCATAACATGGTGCAATATTACAGGTACTAGTACATTTTTATATTAGCAATATCTATTGCTTATTACTAATACTATTCATAAGTGCATTAGTTGAATTTTTTGAAGTTAATAGATTAAAAAGTAATTTTTCCTAAATTCAATATTTACAATCAATTTAATTTTTAGTATCCATGACGATGTTGTCACACATGTAACTTTTCATCCTAGTGGAAGTTATATTCTGACATCTAGCAAGGATGGAAAAATGAGGGTATGTATATTTATTATATTGTGATGGCCAAGTGCCAATTACTTGGTAAGAAATCAATTTCATCTAAAATGTCAGAATTACTTCTGACATTGATTTTTTCATTGTTTTGACTATAAAGGTGGAAATACCTACTAACTAAAATGTGATCATTTTATGGTATTACCTCTTATCTGTTAAGAAAACGTTCTTGATCATTGAGTATCGAGTTGGATGCGAAAAGAAAGCCTAGAGTATTGGTCCTTTCTTTTGTGTCTTGGGTCAGTGAGCCATCACATCTATATATCAATGGGTATATATCAAGATTTATATCTGACTTTTTTTTATATACATATATAATTTTACGTTTTTAGTAGATTTTGCCTGATCTAGAAGAAAATTTCATATTCTGGTTTCATTTGTCGGATTTTAAGTAGGTACTTACCTATTTAAATAAACCAATTAAACATTTCATTTTTTTTTTAATAATTTCATTTTTTTAATCTTATGATGACAACATGACTTTCATACAAAATGGTTATAACTTATATGTCAAACTTGGTTGTATATCATAAATATCCGATATTTATAATAAATATCGGAAATTTGAAAACCCTGCGGGGTGCTTTCACCCGATATAATTGGAGGGTCCCAGATTCGAAGGCAACAGGATCTCTACAGCAACAGGCTGCGGCGAAAAACCAGCCTTTTCCTACTTGGGGACTGTCCGGCGGCCTCTAAACAGTCCCTACTACTACTACGGACCTCCTCAGTACTCCAAAATAGCACGCCACCAATGCGTCCGAATCGGACTCGCCAGTCGTCCAAATCCATGCCGTTGTCTGCTGATTGGTGTGTCCAAGAAAAAGGGACACCTGTGTATTAATGGGGGATAGTAGGGATAGTAGTATAGTATTCAAATCCAAAAAGAATTTTTGAAAAAATCATAAGCGTTGCGGAGATATGCGGGTCCAAAGTTTTAAAAATATTAAACTTTTTTCATAAAAAAACACAAAACGTGTAAAGTAAATGATTTTAAACTAGACGTGTTTGTTAATTTTTTGTTAAACGAGGGTCACTCTAAAAGTTTTTAGAACTGGCCACTTGCAAACAATATAATAAAAAAGTAAGTTCGAAATTTGAAAATGGAACTCTTTGTTATAATAATGAATATGGATTTTATTCTTTTGTCATTTGTTTTACGTTTTGGCGACAAATTGAAAATTGGCTGTGTCACGTCAGCATGAATTTAACGCGAGAAAATTTTCGGGCAATGATTTTTTATGATTTTCGATGTTATTTAAGTCAACAAGAAAGTTATGATAGACTTCTATTGGCCTTTCACGATGAAGCCCCATCTCGTGCCACTGTTTACAACTGGTTTAATGAGTTTTTAAACGCCCAAAAACGTACCTAGATAACAATGTAACGAATACCATTTTATGGCGCAAAAAAGTAACGAGCAAATAAATAGATAACATAGCGAATGTAATAGTAAATTAAAAAATGTCTGTTTTGAGAAAATTTTTGAATTATGTGCTGATAAAATGTGCACTGATTCAAAACATAAGCAAAAAATTGACATCTAATATATAAAATTCTCGTGTCACAGTTTTCGTTGCCATACTCCTCCGAAACGGCTTGACCGATTCTCATGAAATTTTGTGAGCATATTGAGTAGGTCTGAGAATCGGCCAACATCTATTTTTCATCCCGATATTCCCACGGGATCGAAAGTTACGCGGGTGAAACCGCGGGGCGCAGCTAGTAATATATAAAGATATAGTAGATATATTGTCCCACGCTGCAACACTAGCATACGGGAGTCGGGAGATGTAAGAGTAAGAGAAGACGGCATGTTGTTTTAGGGTGGAATAAGCATGTTAGTGACGCTCACTGTGAGGCTCGGTTGAAATATCGAACTTGGCTGTTTCATAATAAACCAAGAGCCGGAAATGTTTGGGATGAGATGTGTGAGAGTCAAAAAATATTCAAAAGTAGGTTGAAATGGTGTCAAAACCACCAAGACCAAATAAAAATGGACATAATTGCCTCACACAGATCTGCGAAAAACTTCTCAAAATTCTAGAACGCAACTAATAAATTAAATGTTCGACCGAGCCTACCAGTGAGTGTTGGGGGCTGTTCCACTGAAAAAGAAATTGCCAACCTATTTAGGGATCATTTTAAAGTTTCATCACATCTCACGCCGCCATTGACCAGGTGGCTCCGGTTAAGGAGACACTTAAATTTTCGGCAAAGCATGTACGAGAGGATATATCCAAAATGACGAGAGGAAAATCACCAGGACACGACAGCTTAAGTATAGAACATCTGAAATACACCGGATTACACTTACCTAGAGTACTGTCGATGTTCTACATGCTATGCGTAAGTCACTCCCATATACCTCTAGACATGAGAACAGTTGTGGTCAAAAATAAGACTGGAGACATCTCAGACGCTCACTTGCTACCAAAATTGCGAAAGTGTTGGACAGTTTGCTTAACGCTAGGCTCAATGAAACGTTACAGTTTCATGACGCTCACTTCGGCTTTCGGGCTGGACTTACAACCGAAGCCGCGATAGTGAGCTTGAAGCAGACTGTCCAATACTATACTACCCGGAGCACGCCGGTGTACGCATGTTTTCTCGATCTCTCCAAAGCCTTCGAGTTAGTCTCATATGATGTGCTTTGGGCTTTCCTGATACCGCGCCTCCCGCCAGCCGCCGCCCCTCTGACAAACTACGCGCGTTGACAGGCAGTGCTGTGACAAAGTCCATTAGATGATGCACGCCTCGTATAATAATATTTATCTACGACGCATTTTAGTCCATTGAAATGTTTTTTTTTTTTGAGAATTTTGCGTTTGTTACACGTATTGTAATTATTTTACGG
>LUGF01002406.1:138848-158335 GCA_001625245.1 Calycopis cecrops
TTATTATATATTTACATTTATTACTTATATCTCTCTATACCTGTATGTATTGACAAGAGCGAGAGTTTAAGTAATTATATGTGTAAGTAAGTATACGAAAGTACTTTTTTCGATCAAGTTAACTAGCGAAAAAATGTTATCACTTTTTGTACCGTGCAGCTACAGCAAGCACGAGGTGAATGACCCCGGCCGGCTATAATTGGCGATCAGCTGCGATACAGCGTGTAGGTACGAAGTGAGAAAAAACTTAAAAAATGCCTGTTGCTAAACTATTGCTCCGATTGATCTGTTTATATTTGTGTAGCCTAGAAATTATACACCAAATATGTGGTTTCATTTAAAGCCTCTCTCGCTTTTATCAATGCCTTGTACATTATTTATTTATTTTTATTTATTTATATATTATATAGATATTATTCTATATAATTTATTTGGGACTAGGAGGAGTGAGGAGCAGGATTATTATTCACATTTATTTTGTTACTTATGAGATTAGAGGTAAGGCTACTGGAATAGGTTTTTTGAATAGGTTTTCACCCTGACGCCTAAAGACCTGTTCAACTTGAGAAGTCTTTACGCGTATCGAGTGTTTAGAAGTATCGGACTCGATAGGGACGGAGCAGACGCGGCGAGTCTCGTACGGACTCGTGGCTCGACGCGCTCGGGACGGAGCAGCTCCGCGGGCGAGTCTCGTACGGACTCGTGGCTCGACGCGCTCGGGATGGAGCAGCTCCGCGGCGAGTCTCGTACGGACTCGTGGCTCGACGCGCTCGGGATGGAGCAGCTCCGCGGCGAGTCTCGTGGCTCGACGCGCTCGGGACGGAGCAGGTCCGCGGCGAGTCTCGTACGGACCCGTGGGGCCTCAGGGCTCGGATGTGTTTAGACGTGAAACGCGCTTGCATTGTATACGCGCCAAGTGATAAAGACTTATTATTTATTTATATAAAAGGACATCTGTTAATTTACTCATTTATAGGATTAGTTAATTATTGATACAATAGGCACATTTATAACATTACAGTTATATTGAATGCTTTCCGTTATTAATTTTATTATTAAATGTTGTTAATTCGTAATTTTTATTACGTTCACTTTCATTTGACAATTCGCTTTGCTAAGTACTAGCTGTTCGTGAAAAGTTGGCACCTACCTCGCCGCCCGGTCCCGGCATGAAGTGATGTCACAGGCAGCCCTTAGCAAAAAAATGTTCTAGATGTCGTGTAATATAACTTATCATTTTCATCTAAAGATGATAAGTTTATAGGTATTATAATTAATGTTTTCAATTTCATGTCTTCAATTTAATTAATTTGTATTTACTATTTTCTAAGAATTAGGTTATGAATAAGATGTTGCTTTTGCCTTCGAGTCCAAACGTAAGCGCAAGTCTAATAAATACTCCGTCCGCGTCCGTGTAAAAAACGCGAATCTCTAAAGACTTAACGTTTATAATACTTCTTTACTGCTAACAAACGCGTACTTCTAAATACTCGTGGAACAGGTTTTGGGATCGAGTCTTTAGGCGTACTCGTACTCGCAAGACCTAGTCCGCAATTTACCTAGTATGTCTTACCTCTATATGAGATATAAGTATATCTATATAATATATCATTATAATAGGTCTTTTCCTATGAAGTTGCCGTTTTGTCGTACTGGCCATTTCAAATCAAAACGATTTGTTTCTGGCTGATAATTCTAATTTCAAATTAATTTTATTTTAAAAACATGGTATATTTTTTTATAAAATCGTCATTTGTTTAATAGTTAGTGTTTGGTTTTCATCGCATTCGAACATTTTATGTTATCATGGATACGTTAAAAATTCGAGTTATTATGAAATATGAGTACCGTCGTGGCAGCAAAGCGGCACAAGCGGTACGCAACATCTATGACGTTTACGGAGCAAACACTACAAACGAACGCACCACCCGTTATTGGTTTGCCCGCTTCCGTGCTGGAAATTTTGACCTGAAAAATGAACCCCGTGGTCGTCCGAAAACTTTGGTCGACGATGACGAATTAAGGGCGATTCTGGACGCTGATGATACTCAAACTACGGCTGAATTAGCAGCAGCTTTCGACGTTAGCATCAAAACAATATTGATCCATTTGCGTCAAATTGGCAAGGTAAAAAAGCTCGACAAATGGATACCCCACGAACTCAATGATCGCCAGCGCGAAGTACGCGTCGAGACGTGCTTTGCACTGCTCAACAGGCATACAAATGAAGGAATTCTAAATCGTATTGTGTAACTTGTGACGAGAAATGGATCCTGATCGACAATCGTAAACTCTCAGCAAGTTGGTAGGACCCTAGTTCAGCACCCAAACAATGCACCCCTAAAAAAATGGTGGTGACTGTTTGGTGGTCTAACGCGGGTGTTATTCATCACAGTTTCTTACCAAACGGGACGAGAATTACCGCAGATGTGTACTGTGAAGAACTGAACACAATGATGGCAAGCTTTGGTCAATCGTTCGGCTCCACTGCTCCTGCACGACAACGCACGACCTCATACTGCAAAGCAGACGGTCTACAAGCTACAGGAGCTGGGGTTGGAAGTTCTTAGTCATCCGCCGTACTCACCAGACCTTGCGCCTACAGACTTCTACTTTTTCCAGAATTTGGATAACTTCTTGGTGGGAAAAAAGTTCAATAACCGAGAGGCAGTACAAAATGCCTTTGAAGAATTTGTTGCCTCCCGTCCAGCAGATTTCTTCAAAAAGGGCATCAATAAGCTACCAATGCGTTGGCAAAGATGCATTGATTGCATGGGTTATTATTTTGATTTATAGAAATAAAAATTATATAAAAAAAATACGTCTCATTTATTTCATGAAAAACGGTAATTTCATAGGTAAAGACCTAATATTTTCTGTATAATAATGTTTATTTCCAAAAAATATATAGGGTACCAACGAATTGATACGACTCGTTCATTGCGGAGGTTCTATCATATTCTAAAAAATGGATATTTATATTAAACGCGATAGAATCCGTCAAAAGAATCGAAATCTTAGCAACATTCACGTTTTTTTTTTATTTATCATTAATTTTAATTTAATTTATTAATTTTGTAAATTTTCAGGTTTTTTTATGGAAGACTAATTTTACCAACTTGTTTAATGAAACGAAAGAAAATGTTATGCAAAATACACCTCCTCCACAATCTGAAGAAAGAAAAACTGTTCCATCAAAAGTAAAAAAATTCAACTATTCAAAGAAAAAAGATACGAGTAGTTATAGATTTAAGTAAAATGTAAACTTAGGTGATAAGAGTAATATATTTTAAATAGTCTAATCATATTTATATTATTTATCATACAGGCAAGCGAAAGTATAATTGAAAAGTACACCATAGCCTTAGAGAAAATCCAATTTTATGAAAATTGTTATCCCACTGAGACTATGATAAAAGAAATGTAATTAGAAATACAAAAGACCTAATCTTATTAATTCAATTAGGGTGCGCAGATTTGGTACCAATGCTATCATACTACAAAGTACCCTACAGTAAATTTTGATAAAATTGAGACCCAACTTGTGGGTGAAGGAGAGAGTAGCCACAATGAAGCACCCAACCCAAATCCATCTATTAATGAAACACAAGATGTACAACAAAGGCACTTTCAAACGTCTACACCAATACATACCCCAAGTTTAGTAAGAACTCCTAATGCCTCTTATGATCCATCTAACTATGTGGGGAATGTGGATCACATTCCTCGGCCACCTCCTAGCCATGCAACATTAACAATGCCATCTATAATGAATAAGTCTAGGGATACAGAAGACAATAAGATCTATGGGATGATCAAACTTACTGAGAGTGACATTTGCTACACTAGTGGTACAATTGAATGGGTTGGAAGAAAACGAAGTTTCCCAATAAATAGTGGCTTTAAACTAATCGCTCGCAATGAAATTAATGAGCCAGACTTGAAGAGGAGAAAAAGCAGTTTAAAAAATGGCCTTGGATGTGAGTGTGCTGATGTTTTACCAACTGTAAATGCTATAGTTGATCATTTAAATGCTCTTCATGAAGCAGTAGACATTGTTGATTTAAGGCTCAATACAATTGAAGGAGCTATAGTGAAGAAGTGATTTATTTTGATTGTGATTTTTATTTAAACTCATAAATAAAATATTTTATTTATTAAAAAACATTATTTAGTATTATAGATATTGAATTGGCAACATTTATTAGATATTGTAAATTTACATAATAATTTAATTTACAATACCAATAGCCAATACAAGTCGATTGATAAATTATTATACTCTTTAATTGCACAGTATTATAAATTTATTATAATCAGACCATATTATATATTTTATTGATGTACATGATTATAAAATTATAGATAAATATATCAATAGATAACATATCAAAAGTTTAAGTAATTGCAAGTTGATTATACCAATTACAAATCTTTCTCTATTGAACACCTTCATATGTGGTTTTCTTGCCTGTTTTTTTTATAACTTCTAGTAATTGTTCACCACGTAGACTTGATGTCACTGTAACCTTTTGTGCAGATAGATCAACAATAAAATTTTCAACTCCTTGTCCTTTGAGCCTATTTAACACTCTCTCAACAGCTCCAGAACATCCTTCACAAGTCATTTCTACACTGAATTTGTGTGTCTGAAACAATATTATTTATACATTTTCCACATAATATGAGATAGCATTATCTTGACTCTTGCCTAAGGTTCACAAAAACACCCCAGAAAAGATTGTAGAGTAAAATAAATTTAAAAATCATTATTAGATTGAAGAATACCATTGCTGCAATGTAGCCAAATAAAGCCAGGATCCTGAGGAGGCACCTATTGCTCACTTTTATAAGTCAGAAAGTAAGATAAGTACCTAGCTGTTGTTCGGTGTATTTTGAGCGAGTGTGCAGTTGTCCATAAACGAGTAAGGGGGGCAAATGAGTGTAACAGTATAGTGCATAACTAAGTAATATTGTGCATTAGCAGTCACAAAATGTTTCCAACTGCCCTTTTAGTAAAAAAATATTGAATTATAAATTTTTAACATACCTGTGCCATTTTATTTTTTGAGTGCACTTTCGTATTATCAATTTAGATTATCCAATAGGAATTGTAGTTGATTGAGACCTGATAGTTTGTCAAGTTTGTTGCTGAAAATAGCATAAAATACACTATTAATAATAAATAACTCGCTCCGGACAAGTATAAATTTAAAACGTAACACGTAAATTTATATAGACGAAATCTTATCAGTTCCAAAAGATATAAGGTAAGCCAAGTGTAAACGTAAATAGGTATGCAGGTAGGATATCGGATAATGAACCCTATTCTGTATAATGTTTATTTGCCAAACAATAATCACCATTGAATCTGGTTTCACCGTTCACAATCACAATCCATTGACAATCATGTCAACTTACCTACCTATATTTAACCGATAACGTTGCATAAATATAAATCGTTTGTGATGTCAATTGTCAACGTCGTCAACACGTCAACCATTCTATTTATAAGTTGACGTTGATTTTTTTTATAACTGTTTAAGCTATTGACTTTCTTTTAAATTCTATTAGAAGATGAGAAAAATGATTTCTAAGAGGTAGGTAATTGGTATTACTAATGCTCGAAATCTAAGATATTATATCTATCATTAGTTTTAGGAGCAATCAATAAAATTTACAAGTATTTTTAGTATTTAGTCTTACACATGACATCGAAAAAATTAAAAAAGTGTGCGAACTGTGAAGTGTGAAACTGTGAACCTTGATTTGACATTTCAGAAACAGGCACGGTGTGTCCGGAAGGTTTTATTTATTAGTTTATTGAGAAATTTAGGAAAGCATCTAAATCCAAATGAAATCATGCCACTCAAAGATAATCTTAGAGAGCTTGGCTGGTAAATACTACCGTAAAGAAGTTTATAGACCTGTACTGTATAGTTCATCCGTTCATGTAATTTCTAATTTCTTTTAGGCACTTGAGCGACGAAGGTATTGAAACTGTTAGCGAAAATGGCCAGATTCAAGATGTTAATACTCTTATTAAAAAAGCTTTAGATGTAAGTATTTGGTTCAACCGGTAAACCTTTAAAATCGTAAGTATATTGAAGTAATATTACCATTTTGTTGTAGTATGATCTTAGAGATGTGGGAGAACCTGCTTTTCCCGAAGATTTTACCAAGGATCCGACCAAATTGGAGAATCCAATAGTTGTTCAGATACAAAAAGTAAGGAACGTCTCGGCTCCAAAGGCTAACGAGGAGTCAACATCAGCTCCACGTATGTTAAAACTAACGCTACATGACGGGAAGTCTACATGTACAGGGTTAGAGACAAGTCATATATCAGCTTTAAGTATTAATACACCACCTGGAACAAAACTTTTATTGAAAAATGAGGACTTAGAGATGTGTCATGGTGTAATATGGTTGACTCCAAGTGTGATATCAGTTTTGGGCGGAAAGGTGGCACATATGATAGAAAAATGGGAACTAAATAGAAGTCTTGCTAAACACACCAGAGGTAATGTTTGTTTCATACTGAAATACCTTATAAGTTCTATGGCATCAATTCAATTTTTGTTTTAATTATTTCTTTCTTACATATTAATTATAAAATTGTTCTAATATAAAGATTACTGAAATTGCTTCATGCTATACGATGTTGGTAATTTTTTTGACAAACATATTGATTCTAAAGCAGCTGTTGGATGGTGATGGTGTTTTATCTGGTTATTAAAGGACAACATATTGCATGTTGTACTTCTCATGTTTTGCCTTACTAAACCATGGAAACATATTCAGCGACTGTTCTTACACTTGGTTGATAGTCATTTAAACATTACTATACATACTACCTTTATAATATTATGCATTACAGATGCATAGATAAACATTTCAGCTAAAAAATATATTAAAAAAAGCTGCGCCCGGTGGTTTCACCCTTGTAAATCCCACAGGAATATTTTTTGTGAATAAAAACTACCCTATGTGTTAGTCCAAGTTAAGCTCTGTGTGTGCCAAATATTAAGAAAATCTGTACAGCAGTTTTTGTGTAAAGGAGTAACAAACAAACAAACATACAAACTTTTGTATTTATAATATTAGTAGGATACAGTGTATAATTAGTAATATCAGCAGGGTATGTCTAGCTAGTTTTTACAAGCTAGATGTGCCCTGCCTCATTTATCAGATTATATCTCATTTATGATCTACTAGCTGCACCCTCGGTTTCACTTGCGTAAATTTCAATCCCGTGGAAAATCATCCCATGGCATCCCATAGGAACACTTTTTCGCGATAAAAACTATCCTATGTGTTAATCCAAGTTACCCTCTATGTGTGTGCCAAATTTCATAAATATCAGTTCAGTAGTGTTTGCTTGAAGGAGTCACAAACTTTCACATTTATAATATTAGTAGGATAGGAATAGGATTTGAAATAAATATATAAATAGATTTGTTAGAACATATGTTACTTTGGCTTTGTGAAAGAAAATTTGGAGTGGTTGAGGTCTTAAAATTTAGGTATTTAAATTTTACAATGAAAACAATACTATTTTTAGTGGTATGCTTTTTTTCTTTATTTAATAAACTGACTATTGATTTAATTACTTTTATTGGGTAGAAATTTTTGTTCAGTATAATTTTCTTTTGTCAGTAACCAGTCTTTAAATTGATTTGTACCTATATTTAATTTTATACATATGGCAAACCAATTTCTGTGATACATGATGATGAAGATAATAAAGTGCCTGGTAATTTACACAAAACTCTATTTTCCTCAAGAATTAGTACACAGTATATCAATTATACAGTATCTTTATCAATGTACATATCGTGAATACACATACATGTTTCTTTTCACTAGTAGAAATAACATTGATACCACTAACAAACATTCACATAGAGGTTATATAGATGTATTGTTGACGCCTTCCTTCCTCCATGACATCCGGAAAATTGCCCTCCACATGAAATGTGATAGCCAAGATTATTTGGCATTGTTATTGTTTGTAACTTTGTTCTACTGTTCTAAACTGGTGAATAGATTAGACAAACTAGAAATCTTAAAATTATTCGACACACAGCATCACCTTATTAGCTGTTAATGTGGTTTAAATTATCAATAATAGTACTTCATAATATGTCTATATATTATAGACAGATGAATTGGAGCTACTACATATTTATCTCTTTTCATTACTGATGTCTCTATGACATGGTGCGCTTAAAGAACAAAAAATTACCTTGAAGTAATATTTATAAATGTGAATTGGACCATAAAACTGTAAATAGAACAAAATATTATATTATTTCATTAGAATGATCAATATGGTTGCTCATTTCAATGATCAAAAACATTAGTAGGTAGTTAGTAGTAGTATTGTAATACAACATATACAAGAGTACTTTTGTTTTGTCCTATATGTAAATTAATATATTTTGTTATAACCTCACACAGCGTTGATTTCGCTTCATGGTATTATATGAGCAAAAAGTACTTCCTCTTACAAAAATGTTTCACATTTTAAGGAGGAGGAGAAGTTGATGGTGGTCCACCTCCTTGGATTCCTTTCGGACAAAGATTAGAAGCTTTACCTGTGGATAAACAATTTAAGAGTTTACAAGAAGCTGCAAAGCAAGATAATGCAGAATTTGAAGCTCAACGGAAAGGAGCTATTGCTGAAGCTCAAAGACTGTCAGGTGTAAAAAAAGTAAGGATTTTACCTACTAACTTTATGGTGAGTTAATATTTAAGTGATTTCATAATTTTATTTATTTTAATTTTAGGTTTTTGGTGGTGGCACTAAACCTTTATTAGATGCAAATGTACAAAAAATTGTTGATGCTGGATTCTCAGAAGAACAAGCTGAAAATGCTTTAAAATATACAAAGAATAATGTAGATCGAGCTTTAAGGATATTACAAAAACGAGACAACTCGGAGAATAGAAATAAAGAAAAACAAAAAGAACCCGATCAACCAAAACGTAAAGGTCGCAACAAAGATACCAACGATGAAGATGGTATTCCAGTAAAGCCATCTGGAAAAGTGTCTCTGTTCGATTTCTTAGAAGACAAGTTACCTAATGTTCCAGAGAGGGATAAGAATATTCGTAGAGAATACAATTCTAACTCTGAAGACAGGGGAGAGAGGTCCTACGGTAACAGAGATAGAAATAGTGCCAAAAATAATTCACGCTCCCATGGGCAAAGATATGAAGGCCCTAGGCATAAAGGAGACAGGGGGCATTATTCAAACGATAATCATCACAACTCACACAGAGAGGATAGGAAATATCAGAGTCAAAATGAAAAACCACCACGATTTCAAAGGAAATTAGAAGAGAAAAATAAGCAACAACAACAGTCTAATAATATGAATGCAGGCATAACAATTCAGGTAGGATATAACAATTCATACCATAACCCGCCCATAAATCAATATCCCGATATAAATATGAGAAAAGACAATATGAATGATAATAAAATGCACCAGCAACAGAATTATAGGAATCACGTGAATCCCATGGATAGCTTAGCAGACGCTACAGCGAATATGAACCTGCTTTCAAATCCACCTCGGCCTATTAGTGAAGTGTCTCCAGGGCGCAGCTACCAATCACATCCCGACCAACCGTATGCCAAGCAAACATATATGGCCAACCAAGCGCAGGACGTGCAGCCTTTCAGGAGGAATAACGATATGCCGAAGTATCAGGAGCCCAACTACCAGCGCAGACACCAACAGCAGCCCAACGGATACATCGAGCCTCAGAGCCAGATGTATCCGAACCTGAACTATATGGGCGGCGCTCAGGGCGGGTACAACAACCGTCAGTATAACTATGCAGGCAGGCCCCAAGCTCAGGACTACAACACGATGCGCACTGGAATACCTTTCCTGTCCGGTTCACTGCTGGGCTTCCAGAACGCAGCCGTGAACGAACAAGCTCGTGCTATGCTCGGTGTTGCCGATATAAACTGGACCGTCGGTGACAGGTGTCTAGCCTTGTACTGGGAAGATAATAATGTAAGATGCCTGTTTTGTATAATGTATCTATTGTGAGATTGTATTGGTAATGTTGTTAATTGTGGTATCTATGTTCCAGTTTTACGAAGCTGAAATAACTGGTATATCGGCAAACACAGTAGTAGTCAAATTTTGTGCGTATGGCAACCACGAAGAGGTTCTTAAGTCTAACTGCCTGCCCTATCCTAATCAAGGTTAGTCATAACATATTTACTTCATTTGAAACGTATACTCATTAAAAATATATTTTATATTCCTCAATTTAATTCCTTATTTTTTATTCCGAATTCAATTTAATGAATTTTCTAATGTCGTTGTTTGTTGCAATTATTAATATATCAGGGCACACCATAATTGTTTCTTTTGATTTGGAAAAATAATCCGTTAACACCTAGTATCCGCGAACGCCTTAAGATTTATTTGCAATACGAAGTTGATGATAAAACTCTGATTTGCCTTGTCTTTGTTTGCCACCATAAGATCGTATTATATTAACGTTAGTAAATTAAATGTATCAATTATAGTAATGCTACCATGTGTCGGTCAGGTGCTTCGATAGGCGGCGGCGCCGCGGCGCGGCGCGTGTAGGGCCGCGGGGCGGAGCGAGCGCCCGCGCTCTCGCCCGCCGCCAGCTGACCACCCGCGCCGCCTGCGCCTGTGCCAACATGCACTTTGTGCTACTGCGCCACTAGCGCCACCGCGCCACTAGCGCCACCGCGCCTCTAGCGCCACTGCGCTCCCAGCGCCCACAACGCAACTGACACTACAGGTGTCCTAACATTGCAATGGGAATGGAATTCCTTGCGTCTATTCGCTATCTCCATAGACTTCATTGACTGTGAATGAAAATGGCTCGGATACACGAGCCATGTATGTAGTATTAACAATATATCTAATATCTATCTTACCGAACTACGTTCCTAATAATACGAGGTTTAACTTATTTCATGGTCGGGTGATCATTGAAAAGATTCAATCCGTTGTAGTTACAGTTTTTATCTTAATTAAATCTGAATATTCTCGATTTTAATTTTCATCGACTATGGTATTTTTTTTCAATAAAGGCTTGTGAAAAAATGTTAATTGAAAAATAATAGCTTATGATTATTTACTTCAACTTTTTGCAGATTTTTGAATGCGAATAATATTATGTATAGAAGAAGCACATCACATATCACTACAACACGATGACGCCGCTGGCGGCACCAACATATTATTGATAATACATATACACCTGTTCAGAAGTCCTCGGAGCTAGCGAGTAGCGAACTCCGGTCGTGTCCAACTTCCTTAAAGCGACGTCGCCTCTGCGGGACACACACTAATGCATTTCTTATTCAATATTAACTTATTTACGAGATATATTGTCTGGATAGAATGAACAAAACTACATAAATGCGCGATTTAAAAAAAATTTAAATATTTACACATTATTGATTTAAAATTGTGATTGATCAAAAACTTGGCCTATACGATGAAAAATATTTTAAAGCTGACGTGGCCGTTTAAACGGGATAGAAAGGCGCTAAAGATCTTTCCTTTAAAAATGTTTTACATATGTTTAAAACTTATGCATATTCCCTGTTGTCATAACAGTGTTTGAGAGTTATTGTGCCAAATTACCTTCCGTACACGTCCATGACACCCCACTTGTATTGACGCAGGAGCAAGAGCGCCAGCCCGCACTTCTCACAGCTCAGTTGCTCGACTTAGAACAGTAACAGCAAACCTCGATCAATTTCAATATACGCTTATATTTTAAACAGACCACACCACCATCTGTCTGCAGGCTTATCTATATAATATATTTATTATATTTCTTGAAATTTCTGTAAAGTAAAATAGTAAAAACTACAAGTCCCGTTTGACAACACTATAACTCGGCTAAATAATTTTGTTTGTAAATTATAAATATTTTAAACGAGTGATGGAAAATAGCGAGTTTTTTAATTTTTTGCCATTACACTTTTGTTTTGTAATTGTTCAATACAAATTATGTAATGTAATGTAAGAGTTGTAATGTCTTGAATAAGAGATTGTGTTGCGTAGACCGGAGTGCACAGTGCGTGGGTAGACGCGGCGACTGTTGCTTTAGCTGCGGCCTCTGCTCGTTAGAACGAATGCCTCGCAACTGGCGCTGCACAACACTCACTAACTTAACTCGAACAACGAGAGTGTTCTTCAAATAACTTGTGATTTGTATACCTTTGATTAGATACAACTCATTCGAGTCGAACTACTTTTGAATTTCAATTTATTTATTTTCTTTTCTTTTATATTTCTAGAATGCAAATAAGTATTAGATTACTAGTTATTAGCTACTAGCTTAGAAAATTATTTTCTTCCTTTGGTTGTGAATATTTGTTTTGGCTAAACTCATTATGAACGACTTACCTTTCACTAAAAAAATCATGTCCATGTAAATTGTAAAACAAGTGTCAGCGAGTCGGCATCGGTGTCGAACATGGAGCTAAAACCAAATTGTGTAACATTTAAATGTAGACGACTGTACCTACTTTTTATTTTTTACGTTTCAAGGAATATTTTTTGACAATAATTATTAATTTTAGTCAAAATTAAAAATATTTTTGTTCGAAGACACCGATTATTCTTTCTCTTTTGTAGAAAATCATGAGTTACCTCGAGGGTGTAAATCGAAAATAAGCGTTTTGGTTTTGTGACGCGACATCTTATAATTTGATTTTTAATAAAATGTAAATGCGCATGAGAGGTTTGTACTTGCCGGCTAATTTTGTGCATAATATATTTAAAGGCAAAACTGAAAAGCCATTAATGAAAAATAATATTCATTTTAGTTGTAACCACAAGGATTGAAATTTTATACAACATTTGTAAGTGCGTAGAGAGTACCAGGCGTTCAGTACGTAGATATAATATTACTCCGCAGCTTCATTGATTATATTCTACAATTTAAGATTTAACTTTTGTTTTGAGAGTTAATAGACCACTGTTAAGTGCATATTATTTTAGTATTTATATTTTTGTAGATTCGAAACTGTATAAATATAAAGTGGTGTGGACTTGATGAAACTTATCTTAAATTTGTTTTAGCGACCAAATCAAATTATTATAGATAGGTGAAATGCTTTTATTTATTTACACGTAACGCTTAGGACAAGGGCCGACGTGGAGGCGAGTCGCTCCACCTCGTGCTGTAATTTACAATGTAACATGTACCACACGAGAAGCTGCACAGTAGGTCGCACGGTGTCGCCGCAGCGGCCGGCGCCGGTTGTACGCCTCACTTCAAGGGTCTGTTTCTACTATTGTAACTAAAATATTGTCTTTTTATTTTAATGTAACTTATTTATGTCCCTAAACAAGCATGTTTAAGAACGTAGTGAATATTTATTTAAAAGTAAAACTCTAGTAAGTAAATAAAGCCTAAAAGTTTACAATTGCAGTTTTACTGATTGAGTTTTTGTTACTCAGCTAGTGTGTGTTACTTGTGTAGTTACTGAAGTTGTGTGCGGTACAGTACATTGTACAAGTAGAGTGGCGGAGAGTACAGTACAGTGGCAGTATGAAACAGACTCTCAACTACCGGAGAAGATAATTCTCATTTCGTTACTTTAGTCAGTGTAACTGTAAGCCAAGCATTGTATAGCTTGTATAAGTGTATTAAGTTGTATGATTAGCGCAAAGTGTGTAATATATTCGGTTATTTATCACAAGTCGATGTATAAAATAATATATTACTGTATGTGACACGGACTATTGAAAGCAGAAGATATTTATTAATCAGTGTTTTAGAGATTTAACAGTGGTGGTGATGCACGCGAGCTGTGCTTCTGTGTGTCGGCAAATCCTAGTGTTTGTTAACAGAATGTAACTTGTGTGTTACAATTTTTGTTACTCAAACCAAAACTCAAGGCGAGAGTACAGTCAGCATCGCATATTCCCTTCATTTTTGGAAAAAAAAAATCAAGTATCCATTTTCTTGTATGCATTAAACATAGACATTTAATGGTTTGTATAAAATTATGTAATACATAAAATGAGACCAAATGTGTATGCAGTCTCGTCTTATGTGACATAATATACGTGTGTTATTCCTGTGACTGGGTTCGTATATATTATAATATAGAGGCAAAGGAATGTTCGACGTTAGGCAAATTGTTTTTATATAAATCTCGTTGGAGAAATGTATTGCTGACTGTACCTCCTGATGTACGTGTAGTCATCCGCTTTCGATACATTTGTACTAATTTTCTGTTTAAATCATTTATTAACAGAAAGCTAATAAAAATAAATTATTAATTTCTTTCATTACTTTGTATATCATCACTTCCTGAAGTTAAAGGGGGTTACAGTGTTTGTGAGTTTTGTTATTACGATCAAACTGTGGCAGCCGACGTCTTACAAGTGCGGCCCACCTTTAGTTTATTTGAGAGCCTCGTGGCCGGCGCCTACCGAAAGCTCGCCGACATCTGCACTATGATATAGCCCATAAACATACACCACCTAAGCACATCACAATGTCCAATCTGCAGAAACTCTAAAACCGGGCTTATGAAAATGAGAAATGTACTTTTACTGGGAAGTAATATCTGGAACAAATATAATTAAACACTCTCACAGTGACGGGGTCACTTGAGTTGGAGTGTGGTGTGGACCGCGGCGCACCTTATGGTAGACCACGTCACGAGCATGGTGGTTAATGATGGTAGATCAGCCACTTGTCTGTTTGGCACACCGCAGTCACTTCAAAGAAACATTATAAAAGGAGACAAACGTGCAGCCACTTAATGACCACCGACGCCCATAGACATCCACTTTATTGATATGTATGTACGTCTTTTTCTCCATCCCAGCAGTGGCCCGCTGGCAACTCGCAAACTACACGAAACACGACATGTCGTGAGTGAGGTGCACCGGCACCGGCCCGGCTCTCCTGCCACGACTTGGCTCCCTAACGGTCCCCGTCCACTCGTCACCGTCAGTACGACGGCTCTCGGCGGGTACAGCGCCGGCAGGAGGGACCATCAAGCGGGGCCCTTTCTGTACAATCCTCGAAAACATTTTATTTCATCCCCCAAAAGGACCTAATGGTTGGTCCTTCGAGTCGATTTTTACTGTTGCAACAACGGAGATCAGGAGATCGTATTTCTGTGAACCTCCAGGTGCGCGCCTCACTAACGAATACATTTTTATTAACTCCGTCGACTGTACAACCGTGCGTCGGTGTCTCGGTGTTGATTGATTGCAAGACTCCTATATTGCTTGATGCTTCTCCTGAGAACACTACAGTTTTTCGATGGAAAAAGGTTTGCTTCAGTTTTGCATTTTTGTTCATTTTATCATTTTTTTTCATCATTTCATCATCATCATTTGTCGCTTTAATATAAAACTCGCCTGCGATGGGTCCATATCTTATCATAAACAAGATGATGGGGGACGGCAGAGAGCGTGGTACATTCTTTTTATCGGGAAATCGTCTTTAATTCCGAGTACGATACTTTCTCTAGGAGGTGTGACAATCAACTGAGATTACTTGAAGTTTTAGATGAGAACCCCCAACATGACGAAGTTTTAAGGTTGCTCTGCCCAACGGCACTGTTTTGTGAATTTGTTTCATAATATCTGCACCTACAGCTACAATGTCAAACAAATGTAGGTAATGTATACCTATAAGGCATAATATGATAGCGGACGTAAAGGTAACCTACCAAAAAAAAATGTCTGTCTGTTCGTCCGTCCGTATGTCTCAGTCATTTTTCTCCGAAATAATTAGGCTCATGTAGTTGAAACATAGGTTGATACATTCTGAGATTCGCTATTCTAATTTTGAACAAAAATAAATGAATTAAATAAATAAAGGGGGGCACCCCATACATTGAACAGAATCTAAATAATTTTATATCCCAAAAATACTTTTCATCCAACCTTTATGTGTGAGGTGTGTTCGTTTCTATTTTCATTCTAGAGCCTATTATTGCTATATAAGTCTGTCAATTTGTAACGGAAATAGTATAGACTGTAGAGGTTCGCCTGCTTATGTTTATTGTTAGTTTGTCATGAAGTTGGATCAAGTTAAACTGCCAACTCGCCTCGACCCGCAACCGTCAACCGTGAAGTAACTGATGATGATGTTGTAAATTACCTGGCATAAAATGCTATGGGCATTAAATACCAATGCTAATTGAATATATTAAAACCATATTTTAATCAGTATTATTTTGTGTAAAGTAATTTATTATGTTTCCTAATAAGAGTCCGTTCTGTGTTATGACTTATGTTCTTACTACAAAAAATGGCGGCAACTTTTGTTTATCCCTGCTAATAAACAGCCTTCGTGGTGTTGTGTAGTGTAGTGTAGTGTAGTGGGGAGGGCGCGGCCGCCGCGTGCACGTCAACAAACCAGTTCGCCATGTACCACCAGGCGCTGCACACTCGCACCTGTGGCCGGTTCACTCTCACTGCGACAAGTGTAGCGAGTGATGATCAAGTGAAATTCCTTTATGGACTTTTGGATTTAGCTTCATTGACATAACTTACTAAGGTCAGTGTTTGTTTACGTATCCGGTGAGTCTCCAGCACTGGTACTGGTAGTGGTCGCCAGCAGTGCTCTCCTCGCCTGCGTACGGCGGACGCGTATCGAGTTTTATGTTAATCAGCCTGTCACAGAGCGCGCCAACAGTTGACTCAACGTTAAATAGTAACTTATTGAGGTTTATATACTTTTAGGTCACAATATGGGTTACCATTAGTTTAAATATAAGTATGTATGTAGTGGTGTGTGGCTATTTTAATCGCCTACAATATATAATTGAAGATTTTTCTATCTCCTCTTTTATTGCAGTCGGATAAACAACCCTAAAATAGTTATCTAGGTAAGTGTATCTACTGTACCTTATTTTGATATTTCACTGTGTTAACAATATTACTTAGGTGTGTCATGTTTGCGTTACTTTTGTTATTCTAATTTTCTCCCTAACTTTAGCCAACTTGTTCAGTACCTAAATATTGAACCTAATTAATTATTATCGGTGCTAGTTGTGAGATAGGGTTGTGCCCGTAATAGGTAACTTAACATGAAGTGTATTATAAATACTTAGAAACCGCCTAACTATATCAATTGTGAATCGATTTTTTCATTAGAGCGCGCTTGCTAATTCAAGTCTTTCACTAATAGAAAGCTTAGTTATAAGGAAGTATCATACTTTATATTTTATTATATTTTTATTTTTGACGCTCAACGAAATGGGCACGGGTCGGCCGCGGCAGTACACAAGTTTGATAGAAGCGAGAGGCATTTAATGAAACATATTTAGTTTAGTGTAGTCCAGGCTACACAACAAGAATCATATCAATCGGAGCAATAGAAATAGAAATAGAAATAGAAAAATCTTTATTTAGACACATACATATATTACACTGTTATACCTAAGCCACTTAAAAGAAAGAGAAAAAAGAAATAAAAATACAATTATGATAACTTAGCCTACGACTTAATTCTAAGGTACATACCACACTGTATAAGAATAGTAAAATAAATAAAAGATAACATAAAATTTCTACATGCAAGGGATAATGCATAACAGTGCAATACACCAAGTGCCCAAAAAGGAGACCACTCAGTTGGATGACTGTAGGTTGAACCACAGTCCTGGTATTACTACACTTGAGAGCAAAGAAATCGCACACCTCTTTGTTTCTACATATTTTGTCAAATTCCTTTCCAAGTATCACTACTATGAATGAAGTTGTTTATGTACAAATTAAGAACATATTCTTATCTTTCTAATGACATCAAAGAACAATGATTTATCCATTGTGTTTTTGGTCAAAACAACCACACCTGAAAGACAACCCATTTCCCGGAAAGCAATCGTCACAGGTAACGTTAATTACAGGTGTCACATTAGGTATAAAAAGATTAATTTCAGGTACTTAGCCATCATTATCATATCAACTGTCTACTCGTAAACATCTTCTGTCAATTTTATCATCAAAACATGGATACCACCCCCGCTGAAGCTGCTCAAGTGGTTGCTTTGCTCGAATCAGGGCTAAATCAAAGTGAAGTGGCTCATCGGTTAAATTTAAGTCGATACTCCGTCCGACGGTTGTACCAAACATATCAAGAGACCGGCGGCTACGTTCGCCGTCCAGGTTCAGGGTCTCAACGCAAAACTTCAGAGCGTGATGACCGCTTTCTTGTGACGCAGTCTTTGAGAAATCGTCATCTGAATGCAGTTCAACTGGCACAACAACTGCATCATGTGCGCAACGTGAGTGTAAGTCGGTGGACAGTAAGAAGAAGACTTGCTGAACAAGATTTGACAGCTCACCGGCCAGCAAACGGTCCCAAATTGACCACAGCCCACAAACAAGCTCGACTACAATTCGCCCGCAGTCATCTCAACTGGACGTATGAACAATGGAGCTCGGTGATGTTCACTGATGAGTGCCGAATGACTTTGCATGGTCACGATGGACGGGCAAGGGTGTACAGAAGGTCGTCGGAAAGATTCGCTCAATGCTGCATGAGCGAACGAGTCGCCTACGGCGGAGGTTCTTGCATGTTTTGGGGAGGCATCATGATGGACACAAAAACTGACATTGTGTTCATCACTGGGGCCAATACTGCACCAAGAACAAGAGGTCTGACTGCCCAAAGATACGTGGAAGACATTTTGGAAGATCACGTAAGACCAATGGCCTGGCTTTTGGGAGAAAATTTCCAATTAATGCAGGACAACGCCCGGCCGCACGTTGCTGCAACAACCCGTGCGTATATTCAAGACGTGGAAATCGTCGCAATGGAGTGGCCAGCTCGCAGTCTAGACCTCAACCCCATCGAGCACATTTGGGATGAACTTAAAAGGAGAGTTCGGGAAAGGAATCCGGCTCCAACTCGTATCCAAGACCTACAGGCGGCTATACAAGAGGAGTGGGAAGGTATCCCACAAGAGACCATAAGAAAAATTATAAGGTCAATGAAGAACAGACTAAGGGCAGTTATAAAAGCCCGAGGAGGGCAATACGCATTATTAATTAATAAAAAAATAAGCAATTACTGCGTTATTTTAATTTTTAAAAAGATTTTCAATTAATATTCAATTGGGATATATGCAGCCAACATCATAATGACCTACTGAATAGGCCTGTTTTTTAGATAAATGTAAAGCTCATAATGTCGTTTTTAATAAAATACAAAATAATAACAAATGGTTACATATTTTCTTATAATAAGTTGGTCAAAACTGAACACACTAAGGTGTGCGATTTCTTTGCTCTCAAGTGTAGTTTAGCGTACTGCGTATACGACGTGTAAAAATACTTGTAAAAAATACTAATAGCGTGTGGCTAATTGCTCCGATTGATCTGATTCTTGTTGTGTAGCCTGAAAATGATACATTAAATACCTATGTGGTTTCATTCAATGCCTCTCGCTTGTATCAGTCTTGTATATCAACGCACAGTCGA